>JAQMYJ010000018.1:7064974-7075444 GCA_030014305.1 Clarias laeviceps | reverse complement strand
CTCTCGATCTAGAGAATATATCTAGACAGTGTATATATATATATATATATATATATATATATATATATATATAGGATTGATTGAGAAGTAGATTAATTAAAAATCCCCTCTAGACAAACCACAAACAACTGCTTGGTCACTACATAATACTCTCTATGTAGAGTTTAACAGAAACATTGTTTCTCTCTAAATTTCCAGTAAAGCACTCTGACTCTAATAAGGGATTGTTGAACAGTTAATTACTGCAATATCGTTTATACACACCTTATTAGGTTTCATATTTGATTGTAAGAGCAGTGCATCTTTACGTTGCAGTCTATGAAATAAAAATCAAATGATAAATTTAGTTTGATGGAACTCAAAAGTAAAAGTATAAAACCTTTCGATTGTTAAAACTGACATGATTTGAACGCTAAATCCGTTTTGCTGTATCTGGGTAGTTTGATCATCTTTCATTTATATTTTTGTGTTAGGATGCATAAGCTACGATTTTATTATATTGATTTTTTTGTGTGTGCGTAGTGTGGATGCTTGTCTTTGCTTTGTATTTATGACTGGATTAGATTTCTCAGTGGAAACAAGGGTTGAGAGCAGACTGTGAAGTGCACCATTTTATTTTTCCCGGGGCCTCCCAGAAGGGCCCCAGGGCCAGTCAGGGACACTGAGAGAAGAATGGACACAGCTGTTCTCGCTCTCTCTCTTTTTCTCTGTTTTTTTTTTTTTTACACTATGTCATTCTCCTTACCCTACACTCTATTATGTAATGCTTTGAGCAGGAGAGACTACATTGTAAACAAATGCTCATGTGTTCAGGTGTGTGCGCCTGTGTGTTAGTGTACACTCGACCCTGTGGAGCGGTGCACGGCACAATGCAGGGTTAGAGACTGAAACTGATTACCTTGTTAACTCCTGGCTCAGAATAGAGCCCGTGCGCCAGGGCCCCGATTTGCAATTGAATCAGTGCTTTCTTTGGCCCTCGCCCCCTTACCCTCCTCCCTCGTCTCTCTTTTTTTTTCTTTTTCTTTTTTTTTTTTTTATTCTATGCCAAGATCATCTTTTTAAACTCCACCATGACAGCTGCCACACTCACCACCATTGTCTCACCACACTCTGGCCCACAACTGTGTCGGCAGCCAAAAGTTCTCGGTTGTGAGATTATCCCCTCTCGTAGCGCAGCCTTATTCTTTGTGTACAAGTGTTTCAATTTGTGGAGTTTCCTTCTAGAAAAAAAAATCCCCACAATACAGGAGATCCACATTGTCTCTTACTCAATAATAGAAAGGTTTTTTTTATTATTTTTTTTTTATTCCTAAGTTCTAATCGGGCGAAGATGAAAAGACATCAGGCCATTGAGGAAACCGGAGGGAAATAGATTTTTCACTCTCTTTAATTTTTTTTTATTCTCTTGTCCCCCTGTGCAGCCATTTGTCTGCCACCCTCCCCCCCCACACCACCCTTTTAAATAGGAGTCAATTTTCTTTAAATTGTGTCCCCTAAATTAAATTTCTCCCTGCCATGGAGACTAATAGTGTGCTTCTTTCTTGCTCCTTTCTCAGAGGCTCCAGTAAAAGTGCAATTTGCAGCTTGGGCCTCCCAGAGAGACGAGCAAATCCCAATTAATCCCTTAAACGACAAGATGTTTCATACACTCCGAGTGATTAAACAAATGATAAGAATTCCATCCTAACAAGTTGAGTTGAGAGAGCCACGTGTTTTGGCTTGTGGAAATGAGCTTTGCGGTTTATATAGGCCTTCGCCCAGTGTTTGTATATACATGGACAATTTAGTATGGTGCGTGCGGGATGTTTCTAATGAACGCAGGAGGTTCTGTTTCTCAAAGCATAAACAAATTTGTCATTTAAACCACCATGACGGTAAGCATAATAAAGTATTTACTGAAGATTAATGAAGAAACGTGGTAACGCCCATTGTACCGCACCATGTGTTGCATCCAGTACACTCCTATTTTAATAAACACGGCTTTAGACTGTAACTTGACAAGTTTCTAACCTTTTGATTAAAAATAAATAAATCAAAGGGAAAAAAAGGAGAAGAGCCTTCCCTTCTAACTTTGAATTCCTGTTCACAAAGTCACTTCGACCAAGCCTGAGTTTTGCATTTGATTTCAAAAAACATGGCAGCTCACATGTTGTTGATGAATTTAGAGGCGTCCATGTGTTTTTCTCCCCCCTTTTGTAACTTAAAATGGTGCTAGACAAAGTTCCCAGGTTCATACGGAGCATAAAAACCCATTTAACATTTTTGTTGGGTCTCTCAGTCTCATTCTTGGCCCATACATTTATTATTCTAAAAATGGCACCTGGATATTCACATTCCTAAAATGGCTACTATGATTATATCAGGCAGCTGATCTCCGCTCTTTCCACTACGGCAGACCGCACAGACCTACTTTCGCCCATGCTGGCGATCGACAGTTAGTGTAATTAATGATTGTTAGAACATGTTGATATGATGCAGCATTCTGTATGGAGACATCAACATTCTTTGTAAGGAGCCTTCAGTGTTAGAATTTTGTAACAGTCTTGAGCTAAAGCTGCACATTTTCTCACACAGGAAAGTTGGTTTCTTATCTTATTAACTATTTGTAGCTTTTATATTGTAAGGTATATGAGAAGGTGAATTTAATTTACTTGGGAATCTGTTTGTTGGAATAAAGAACATGAAATTGTTTAGTAGGAGGATAAAGGTTTGCGTATTAGTGCAATACTGTGTGGAAAAGGACATTCAGTTCTGATTTAAGCGAAGAGAGTCTAGCTTAGAACTCCTTATTCCTTAGTCTAACTAGAACTGGAGTATGTTCAAATGTACTTCTGGTATGGACCTCATGACCTTTGATGAAGTCAGCTGAACACGTTTATTTAACATATACAAGGGCATCTTAAAAATTTAATTTATTTTTTTAACAATACCATCTGTAGCAGTTGTCTAAATAATGTGTTTTTTAAAATTTCTTTTATTTTTGATTTTCTCCCTAATTTTGTCGTATCCAATCCCTCCCCGTCACTAGGGCGCTCCCACATTAAGCTACTACTACCACTTAGTTGGTGGTCACACATCGTTGGGGGCGGCGTAACACTCTCGGAGGACAGCGCTATCCGCTCCTTTCGCTTGCGCGAGCTCACAAACGCCCCTGATTGGCTGTAGAGCCGTGATTAATGTGGGAGGACTAAGTCCCTCTCAGAGAACTCAGCCAACCTCCGGCTGCGAGAGGTTACAGCATCACCCGGGAATCGAACTTTTGATCTTATGACCGAGCACTTTACCACTGCGCCACTCGGAGGCCTTTAAATAATATTTTTTCAGGAAATTATGACCAGTTTGTCACAGTTTACAAATTTGGTCATATTTTTAAAATTCATAACACATGAAATTTCATGTTTTTTTTTTTTTTTTTACCAGACTTTACTGAAGAAGTACTGAATCCTGACTTTTACATAGTTACACCATGATGGTTTAGTGCTAAATTGTTTTGTTAGTTTATTGTTAGACAAAATTTTGTACATGTGACAAGTCCAAAAGTTTTTTTTTTTTTATCTAACATATACAAAGGCATATTAAAAATGTTAAATATCATGGAAAAGTATTTTTTTCCCTAATTTAATTCAAAACATGAAACTAAAGATAAATATTAAAATAAATATTAAATATTTTGAGGTGAAATATTTCAAGCCTCTTTTGTTTCAGTTACAGCCCATGAAAATAAAAACTTCAGTATCTCACAATATTAGAATAAGATCAATTGGATGGATTTAAAATGCAAAAATGGATTTAAAATGCAAAAATGTCCAAATGTCTAAAAATATTCAGTTTAATTAAGTGTGTGGCATTACAGAGGCAGCCTTCAGCTTGTTGCAATTGTTGGGTTGGGTGTGTGGATATTTTGATTGTCATAACCTATATGCCATATTCATCCAAAAAAAAAAAATGGCTTAAAGTATTTCACTTGGTGTCTAATAAATGTAGAATATAGAAGAGGTTCAGTTTTTGAATTAATGTTTGAAAAATTTTACATTTTCCTTAATGTTAAATATTTTTTAGATCCTCTGGTATTGCTGCAAGAACTCTTAAGCAATAATTTGCCATTCAGAATTATGTAAATTTCGACCTTGGCACCTTTGACAGAAGAAGTGGGAAACTGGACACCCTATGATCATATTTTTTTAGCAACGTGCTAGGCCTCTAATTCGGACGAGCGATGTATGTTTTCTTTCTCAGACAGCAAACTGTATTGTTAGTGTTTTAGATTCATGAAACGAATATGTTTGTATGTTGTTTAATCTCAAACTAATACTTGTATTCTGTACACATTATAACTCATTTAAAGGTGAGAAGTTTTGCTTTGTATTCCTGATGCCACAGACAGCTGTGCTGATTTGAAGTCATTCCGTACTTAAAACAGGGAAATATAGGACTTGGATTTGAGGAAAAGTTGAGGTCCGTTATAATAGAGTTTCATGCCATTTTACTTAATTTATGAAAGAACAATTCACTGAATTATGTAAAAATGGTGACAATACCATCTGTAACAGATGTCTAAATAATGTTTTTACAAATATCATTTACATATCCTATATTTAAAAATAATCACTGCATGCACTATTTGTTATAGATAGCACTATATCTAGGCATAGGTTTTTCTTTCTTTTCTTTCTTTCTTTTTTTTTAAGAGGAAATTATGGCTAGTTTGTCACAGTTTACAAATTAGGTCAAGTTTTACAAGTTAAATTCATAACTCATGAAATTTCATGTCTTTTTTCACCAAAAACATAGTTACACCCTAATTGTTTAATATTAAATTGTTTTTTTTTTTGGTTAATTGTTAGACAAAATTTTGTACATGTGACAATTCAAAAAGTACTTTAAGCATTTCTGTTTTTTTCCCTAAAAAATCAACAAGTCTGTCATATTTTTCAGCGCATTTATTGATATTGAGAAAGAAAACCACAATCGGTAGTTCAGGTTGACATTTGCATGCATTTCAGTTTGAAGTGCTGTCAGTTAATTTGTCTTAAACAAAGTATGTATAATGGATTCTGTCACATACTTCAGCTGTCAAAATGTGTCCTTTAAGCCTGTTTATGTTCAGTTGGATGGACAACTTCTAAAAGCATTCCTGTCTCATCTTGACCCTGTCATCAAAACCGTGGACATTACACCTACTAACCGCCGAAAAAAAAGGAGGCCTAGAACAGACTTGGAAGCAGAAGCTAAGTGTCCTAGCCATCAAGTCCACATCATATCTTTCTCTTCAGTCTCTCTGCTTGTTTTTTATTGACTATCCTCAACTGTCTTATAGCCTGCACAGTCTTTTGCTAGTTTTTTTTATTTATTTTTTATATAAACGTTGTCTTGGCTGTAGTGGGATTATGCTAAAAAGTCCAGTCTGTTCATTGTAACTTGGATTTAAGAAAACAGGGGGGCGTGTGCGGATCTGACTAAGAACATACTGACCCAGACAGCAGCATTATCAGCCTGCTATTGTACTCTAACAGGACAGCGGCAGCCTTACCGTTGCTCTTTTTTTTTTTTTTTTTAAGCTGTGTGTACAGCTTGACAGAGTAGTCAAAAGAGACAGCACTGCCGTCCACCCAGGATTACATTTCACTTTCAATCCAACGACACCGTAAAGCACAAGATACAGGGATTGACATTCTGTCTCGTCATCAGCCCCGGGTAGTTTTTGTCATTCCTCACACCACCCATGTCGTTTTCTGTTTATCCCCATTCTCTCCATCAGTGTACGTGTGAGATTTAGGAAAAGAAGGTGCAGTCAGCTTCATTGTTGCAGTATATATTTTTCTTCACCCTAATCTTTCAATGACGATTCAGATTTACTGAATTGGTTACCTCTATCCAGTATTTGTCATTATTAATCAGGCCTATGTTCAGAGGAGAGATTGTGATCATATTGGTAGAAGGATGCTGAGGTTGGAACTGCCAGACAGGAGGTCTAAAGGAAGACCAAAGAGGAGATTTATGGATGCAGTGAGAGAGGACATGAAGTTAGTTGGGGTGAGAGAAGAGGAAGCAGAGGATAGGGTTAAGTGGAGGCAGATGATTCACTGTGGCGACCCCTGAAAGGGATTAGCCGAAAGACAAAGAAGAAGAAAGGAGAATTAACAAAGTAAGGAGTTCTGTAACTAAAAACAATGATGCTGAAGCGCTTTACACTTTTAGTCTGTCCATCTGTACGTCATGCTCAAACAAATAGGTTTCAACTTTCATACTAATATGTCTGTTACGCACTTCATCTTGTATATCGCTAACCAAGTCATTGCTGATTGTTATTGTTATTATTTCCTGTTTGCGGTTGTCCAATTTATTTCTCTTATTGGTGTAACTGTGCGAGAGAGGTCACTTGTGACATCAGCATGGCAGACAGAAAAAAACAGCACCAACAAACAAATTGGTATTAGAATCACAATTTTTTTCAATATAAACTATATTTAATGTGTTTCAGGGAACGGTTTCTCTTTAAAGGTCACATTTTGACTTATTGATTTCATATTGATTTAGAGGTGTCCAGAAAGTGTCTGCAAACATTCCAGACGAAATAAAGTTCAGATCATTGATTTTCAATCTGTTGCACAGATCCTTTTCCAAACATGTTTTTTCTATATTTGCAGATTTAGGGTGTTTTCCCATTAGAGACCCAGGAATGTTTTAGAGTACACTTGACCCCTAAGTTTGGTTCATTTTGATCAGTGAGAACACAGTCGCTCCAGGTTCAGGTCGGATCAGATCGGATATGGAGGCCAATCGTACCTGAACACAGAAGTGGACCGATATTTAGAATGAAAATCTGAAATATCTGCACACGATCTCATCCTCTGACCTTCACAACGGAGGGGCAACTGTTCCTGGGTATTAGTGATGGGTCGTTCATGAACGATTTGTTCCTTTTGAACGAATCTTTAACGTGACTCAGAAGAACGAGTTGTCTCGGAGAGTGATTTGTTCATTTTCTAACCTCCGTAGGTTATGTACAGGAAACAAAATTGAGTAGTCACTTTTGAGTCTTTGGTCCAAGTCATTCGTTCATTTGTCACGTGACTCCCATAGACGCTAAGCAATGCAGTACACAGGAAACAGAATTGAACGGTTCTCCTCAATGAGTCTTCCAAATCCTAGTCGTTTGGTTTGTTTTGTCACGTGACTCCCGTAGTAGAGTAGATTCAAAAGAACAAACGACTCGGACTAGAAGATATGAGAGATGAGCTGCTCATTCTGTTTATTATAATATGTCATTAGCTGCATTGTAATATTTTCATTAATAGAACTGTAGCCAAAATGTGTGTATGTGTGTAGACATGTTGGGGATCTGTTTATTGAAAATGTAGCATTTTAGTTTATTTCTGATCAAAAGAACGGAATGAACTAAATGACTCAAAAAAAATTGTTCATTTTGATGAACGAGATTCAAAGAACCGAGTCACTAAAATGATTCAAACTTCCCATCATTCCTGGAGATGGTACAAATAAATTGTGTCTAATGTGAAAATACTCTGAATTGCCCCACCTCCCGAACACCCCTTTCAGGAAGTGCGTTTTCCTAGCCAACCAAAATCCAGGAGTTCAAACATAACCAAGAATTGAAAAAAGCCGCTACCTGCTAACCTATCCCTTCTCAAGTGCTAAAGATTTCTCTGTTAGCAGTTAGTCGCTTCCCGCTAGCCTAAACCTTATTTACTGTATGGCTTAAATATGGCAGAGAATGGCAGAACTAGGCAGAGTTAGGCAGAGCTGAGTTGAGTTGTATATACGAGATCAAAATCTGATGTGCTTGTAGTATTATTATTATTTTTTTACTTATTAATATTATTATTATTTTTTTGATTGTATTTAGTTACTTGTTAGTTGTGAGCGGGCGTTAATGTAAACTTAATTTTTATACTTCCTGGTGCTGTCCAGAGTAAACGTCCATTACCTGAAATCATTAATAATCATTTAAACAGAGCCACATGCAAAGTCAGCGTTACTGAGAATTTTGGACCTGTGCAAGAATTCCACGATGAATACGAAAGCAACTTCATTCAGTATGAAAAGCAGCTTTGTGAAACGGTTTGTTTTGTTGGTATTTGCACCAGTACAGAAGAAAAGCCAACAGTTTGGACGTGAGTTGGCAGAAAAATTCTGAAGAATTTGCACGACTGCACGCTTAACGTGTGTAAAGCAACTGCACTATGAATTAAGCGAAAGGATTACGGATTGCTGGGTCCGTCACCGCGGTGTAACTGAGGGAAACATGCTGTGTGTCTGAGTGCCCCCTTATATTTGATGAATAAAGGAAGCAATTTCCCAAAAAATCAATCAGAGCAGTTAGATTCTGACCCATGCGAGCAATTTAAAAGTCGTCGGCTCTTTCCTGTGCTGACAACCTGACTTTTCCACGGTGGAGTTGACGGCGCGGAACAGGTCACGAGAATCGGTGTCTGACTTTCTTTTTTTTTTTCTTTTACTTTTCTCTGTGCCTTGGTTGTCGTCTCACTGCTCGCTTTGCTCTTTTGTTTGACATAATGATTAGTGTAGTTAATTAATACCATGTCTACACCTAGGTCCAGGTTTAACCGCTGGAACCTGAAGGAAAAGTTTTTTTTTAATAAACATTATAAAGAGACATTTCTTTTCCTCAGAAATTGGGTCACCTGGCAATTTCTCCCAACAGTCATGATTGGCTAGTGTCAATGTGATTGACAGGCGAAAGAGAGACTGGCCCAACCCAGAGATTATGGCCAATTTTGCTCACTTGGCTCATGGGAACCGTCACGATTCAAACTCATGAGCACTTTTTTTTTTTTATGCTACTGAAAAGCCAAAGAAAACCTCCAGTACTTTTTTCTTAAGTTTTTGACAATCAATTTGATTAAGTGTTGATTAAGTGTACACACACACATACCAAAAATATAATTAATAAAATGTCCAAATCCATGGGTTATTGTTTGCCAGCTTAGTTCTCGTCTGAAAGGGTTAACACTTAAGCAAATCCAAAGCTCTAATGCATTACTGATGAGCTCTGTGCTAATGGGTCTCTCTCTCTCTCTCTCTCTCTCTCTCTCTTTCTGTTGGAAATTAAATGACTGCCTTTGCATTTGAGCTTCTCCTTCTTCCATCTGAAGATATTCATCTTTGCCTTGTCAAGTAGGGGGATCATGAGAGAAGAGCAAAACGATGGAGGGAGAGGAGAAAAACAAACATTTGAAACTTGACCACTTGATGAAACATGTGCTGCACATGCTTTAATTAATTACGTGCTACCTACAGTGAAAAATGGAGAGAGAGAGAGAGAGAGAGAGAGAGAGAACCGGAGCATTCTGAAGTGATCATGGAGTTAGACAGAGTGACCAGCAATCCACACACACAGAGAGAGAAAGACACACACACGAGTCTCCATCCTGTCTGTCAGTCTGTGCCTCCTCCACTTGACAGATTAGCCAGACATTTCCAATTTGCCCGTATTGACTAGCGAGCAAATGCCTGGCATTGCATTGAGCTCTGTTAACACTTTGACTTGTTTGTCCTCTTTTACTTAATTAAGTAAGGATAAATAATGACCTCCTTACGGGAACCAAGAGAACAAGGAAGGTTTTTTTTACCCCCCCTTCAACGTCTTGACTTCTAGCCCATGTTTTCTCAACAGCATTCTCTCAAATTGTAAGCCATTTTTCTCTCTTTTTTTCTTTTTTTTTATTCAGTTTTGGATTTTTTTTAAAACTATGAAATATCCTTTCGCTACACTGCTGCATTTATTCACTCCAACATATCGTTTTGCATCATTAAAAATTTCAGGATACTTCATAATTGCTGATGAATTGAGGCTTCCGGAAATCGTGATAACTTTTTTTATTTGGATTATATGTGTAGTCTTCTGGGAAAATCACTTTAAAGACATTATGGCTGAATTTCGCCAAAACAGACAAAACTGGACCGTGATATCTTTTGATGTCTGTGCTTTGAGAAAGCATTAATATACCAAAACCAACATGTTAACCAATAACAATATGGGACTGTTTTTTAAAATTAATTAATTAATTCTTATTTAGACTGCTTTTTTCACTTGAAGACGTTCAGCTAAGCGTTATTTTCTCGTACATTGTTATACAATGTTGAAAGTCAGGCTTTGATCAGGTCTGATATCGCTGCGATATACAGTAGAAAAACCGACATGACCTGGTTTGTAATCCGATCTTGTCTTTGAATATGTTCCTGCACCGTCAAATCATCAGACGAGAGCACTTACACACTCGCAGCGAAAGACGGAACCTAAGCGCTACGTGAGGTCATAGTGATCCGGATTTATGGCGGCCTCAGTCCAAGGTTACGACTCTCTGTTCATCTGGCTACCCATTAAAGCAATATGCATTTGTTCATGACAACTCACACACTCACACACTCACACACACACACACACACACACACACACACACACACACACACACACACACACACACA
>JAQMYJ010000018.1:7053305-7064874 GCA_030014305.1 Clarias laeviceps | reverse complement strand
ACTCACACACTCACACACTCACACACTCACACACACACACACACACACACACACACACACACACACACACACACACATACATATCCCAACTGTATCTCTGGTCTCCTGCTGCTCACTGGCCTTGTGTTACACCAACATTACTATCTGCTCTCCCTCAACTACAAATTGCCCGAACGGCCCCTGACACTTTTTCAATATCGTTACATTAAACCAAGTGGAGCTTGATTGATAACCTAATATTGGCCTAATGCAAGACATCAATCACGGCAAGTATATTAATTATTTAATATCGCAGTCTAATTCAGAAATCGATGCGGCCACGTCGACGGGCGCGGAAGAGAAGAGGGGTGAGCGAGGGACAGAGAGAGAGAGAGAGAGAGAGAGAGAGAGAGTCTAGAAGAAAGATCAGTGCTCCCTGCAGACATGTGGGGAACGCAATGATGGTTGGGGAGGAAAAAAAAAAGGGGAGGGAAAAAACGAGAGCAGGATAAAAATGAAAAGCTGAAGATGTACTCTCTCGCCGCGTGCCGGTTCGATACAAATCTGTATTCATTTGCCAATAATCTCTTCCTCTTTCTCTGCTTAGTCGTCGCCTGATCTGGTTTGAAGGGCCTAATTAAATTAGGGCTGCTTTCGGCACAGAAGTGGGCCTAGGGGGTGAAACAGGGGCGGGAGAGGGTGAAGGAGGGGTGAACGAGCCATGCATGGAACAGGACGGACAGAAGGGTAGAGGTGTGGACATAAATTGGCATGAATGAACGGAGAAGGAATGACACGGGATGACAGGATGCGCTCGGGCCGTAAAGAAAGAGTCTCAGGGAGAATTTACACTGAGTATGAGTACTGGTTCTACTGGTTTTGGTGGATGTTTGTTGAGGTGAGGTGGACAGGTTCAGTGTCAGAAACCTTTGCTATAATGAAGGTATTTATTTAAGCACGGAAATCAGTGAGTGCACCCAACCTCATCACTGGAAATGCACTCGATTTGTCGCTTAATTACTGTTATTATATTTTCATTTTGACTAATGTCACCTGGCAGGAAAACATTCCATAACTGCTGGTGCTCTACTCAGTCAATGTTATATTTTACTGTATGAAATCATGATCCATGTTGGTTCATGCATTAAAAAAAAAAAAGAATTCCCATTTATTTCTTTATGGCTCACTTGGGAGCCAGTATGAGCTACTGCCAAATCTAATTTCCTAATTTCTAAGTTCCTTAAAAAAAAAAAAAAAACTAGTTGATGCCATTCAATGGCCGATTCCATAGATTCTCATCCCTTCCTTCTTTTTCATGCCCTTTATTTTATTTCCAAGGCCTTTTCTCTCTGCTCTCCTTTACAAACACGGTGATTAGGAAGCTATATTTAATAGCCAGAGGTCTGTTGTAGGAGAGAGGGACAGAAGGAGAGATTGATTTGGATCTATCATGGAACGAGAGAGAGGAGCAGGGTTTCACTTTGGCTTTTGTGGCCTTGATTACTGAATGTAATTTTAGAGATGGTGTAGATTTTCATCGTGATGCTGCAGGCTACATCAGAAGCTTTATTCTGTCAATAAGCCCCCCTCTCTCTCTCTTTCTCTCTCTCTCATCTCTATTTTCTACACCGTGCACATACACACGCTGTTGCCGGTATTGTGTGTGTGTGTGTGTGTGTGTGTGCATGCGCACATGTGTGTTTGTGCTTTCTCTTGATCTTTGCGCTTCCTCTGCTGCAATTCTGAAATGTGCCAAAACCGCATCTATTATTTACTGCCAATTTGCTCTATAAATCCGAATGCTTTCCTCCTCCTCCTCCTCCTCCTCCTCCTCTCCATCGCTGATTATCTTAATTCATGCATGATTAATAAAAAACAGAATCGTACCGTGTTGTGTAAGCCCTACAATGTCATCGCGATAACTTATCCGGTTCCGCCTCGGGAAATCGAAGATGACGAGGCATGCTGCCGAAGGAAAATAACCAGCGACAAAGTTTGTCGTTTTCCAATAACGTTCTTGTACCACAGTGACTTGCCAGTCATGATGATGCTTTAGGCAGTTAAGATCATCATGATTCTAGCTGTTTATTGTCACAGTTAACGTCATGGAGCATGCCGGGAAAAAAGTTATCACTTATGTTATAGCAAATGCAGCTTGGTTTTAATTAATTAATCTCTGTGTATGTAAAGAATCCAATAAGTCACTGTATGACATGTGAAGTTGATAACTTATGACGTGCACTTTTATCTGAAACGACTATCCGAGCTGACATTTTAAAAAATAAATCACCTTCTGACCAATCAGAATTGAGATCAGGGCATCAGTGTGGTATAAATAAAGTTAGCATCAGATTCTAAAATGTCTGTGCACTTCCAGTCCTGCAATGTCTGTGC
This sequence comes from Clarias laeviceps, assembly GCA_030014305.1. NCBI lineage: Eukaryota > Metazoa > Chordata > Actinopteri > Siluriformes > Clariidae > Clarias > Clarias laeviceps. The sequence goes on along the minus strand of JAQMYJ010000018.1, from coordinate 7,062,501 downwards.
ACTTCCAGTTTGGACACACTTTAGTCTTTCCTGATTTTTATTCTGAGGTGCTGTTTGTTAATTGGTGATTTCTGAGGCTGGTGACTCTAAATGAACTTCTCCTCTGCAGCAGAAGTAAGTTTTGGTCATGAGAGACAGTTTCATCATGGTGCTTGATGGGTTTTGCAAACGCACTTGACACAATACTGTTTTTGCAAGAACAGTTTGAGAACAGCTGACCTCTGTTTCTTAATCATAAATAAACATCTGGCTGTTGTTTTTGTTGTTACTTAATTACCCAATGCTATACTGTATGTGTTATTTCACATTTTAGAAATCTCCAGTATTGTTCTAGAATGTAGATAATAATTCTAAACTTTTGTCCAACCTTTTGGCTGGTACTGTATGATATGATAAATAATACTCCCACCCCCCCTTTTGTTTTATTGCCATTTCCCAGGAAGCATCAGGAGCACATCAGTATTCCTGTGAAACAGGCAGACAGGAAACCGACTGTTTAAGGCAGGTACCTGTAGTCAGAAGTAAACTCCTCGACCCGCCCATCTTAATAAAGTCGTTCTGATCCATGTTTGAGTAAACACGCAGTATAGTCCCTCAGCTGAAAAGGATCAAAGAGCCCACAGAGACGGGCAGACAAGACGCTAATGCATCCACGCGCACAAGAATACGTTAAAACACTAAACACACACACACACGCCAAGTGAGAGAGAGAGAGAGAGAGAGAGAGGAGTCATTATTCCAGCGCACGCACAACCTGAGCGATTGTTTGTTCCTCTCTTCCACTCGTTACTTTGGCAGAGGAAAAAAGGAGCTCCCTTTAAAAAACAAAACAAAACAACAACAAAAAAAAAACACTGCTGTCATGAAAAGGCGAGTGAGTGAAAATGAATAAATAGCCCCTTAATAAATAGCAATTATGGGCGATCCCGGCGGGGCGGGGAGCACCGGGGAAAGCGATTAGTGACACGGCTTTATTTACAGTGGAGGAAATTTGTTCTTGTGTTGCAGGGACGCGGCGAACATCAAAGCCGGATTAGAACATCTGGTAAGTTCTCGATTCCCCCCCATTCATGTCTGTGGCATCTTTGATATCTGCATCCGAAATGAACACGCAGCAATGGGCTCTGAATACCCTGTGCTGACACATAGCAAGAAATCAGTCTCTCACACTCTCTCACTCACACACACACACACACACACACACACACACACACACACACACACACACACACACACAAATTCTTTCTGTCTCTCTCTCTCTCTCTCTCTCTCTGTCTCTCTTTCACTCATTACCATTCATACATGCTCTCTCTGCCTTTCTTTCTCTCTCTCTCTCTCTCTGCCTTGTGGTCTGTCTTTCTTTCCCAGTCTTTATCACTGTCTCTCATTAGCTGTCTGTCTGTTTCACTCTTTCTTATTCTGTCGCTATCACAGTCCGTCTCTCTTCTCTTACACTATCTTTTGTATTGCAGTTAGTCTGTTTCTCTCTTCCTTGCTGTCTGTCTGTGTCCTCCGTGACTGTTTCTGTGTTTCTGTTTGTCTTTCTGTCTCTCTCTATCTCCTTTTGTCTTTTTTTCTCTCTCTCTTTCTCTCTCTCTCTCCCATCCTCTCTCTCTCTCTCTCTCTCTCTCTCTCTCTCCCATAGAGCCAAGCTGAACTTTCATATCACTCGGGTATTTACTCTTTCATTTACCCAGCCCTTTGCTGCTGTTCTCTGGGATTTTTTATTATTTTTTTTTGGTGATGCGTCTGTTTTTGATGTTGGGATGAAATATGTGGAGAGGCAGCAGAGGTCAAAAACACACAAATATCCACAGAACTATCCACACTGATATCCACACTCAGCTAATATGTGAGAATCATACAGTTATTCACTAGCGAGTTTCAGTAAATGTGATTCTTCATCAGGGTTGCATTTCTTTTGGACCCGTATTCTTTCTTCTACTCTCGTAGAAGATCATTCTCTCCCGTGGCAGGGCACGCCATCCGTTCTCCAAAAAAAAAAAAAAAAAAAAAATGACCCACGGGAAGATTTAAAAATGTATCATTCGTCGTTTCCTGACTTTCCTGCTCTCCTTCTAATATGGGGTCAGAGGATCGTGCACCCGGAGTTAAAGGGCTGCCTTTTTTCTTCTCCCGCAGCAGAAGCGAGTTTCCAGCTACTGTTTTTTTTTTCCAGAGGATGAATAATGAAGAGAGGTCACAGCGGGTCCTGGCTCTCTGGATGTACAGTAACCTCACCGAGCTTTTAGTCGCATATTAACCAGAGGCCGGAGCCTTGAAGATCCGCGCTACGCAAATGACCCTTAATGCCACTCGTTTAACACCTCCCTAATACTTCTTCACACCCTCAATAGATTTTCATCTATTCCTATTCCAAAGCTCATGCACCTTCACACACAAAATGTGCTTGTGTTTCCCATTATGAAGTTGTGTTTTGTAATAAGTGAGAGGCATATAACCGCGGAGAAGGAAGAAGGGAGGAAGAGTCGGAGAGATGAGATGGAGCTGCAAATGGAGCGAGCGAGTGGAGACAAGGGGAGGGAAAAAAGATGAAAGTAGAACGAGATATAGAGCGAGAGGGAGTGCATAGTTATGAAAGGATGCATTGATTTACAACTCTATAAAAGGCAGAGTGAATTATTGAAAAGAAGATTACATGCATAAACGGCACGAATCAATATGTGTAACTGCACTTTGGAAGTTTGTGCGCTAATGTACACACTCGAAACTTGTGCCGGTTAGGTACAATGTTGAAAAGTTTCTCATGCATACACACACACCCGAGTGGGGGGGTGGGGGGTGGGGGTGGATATGAAGACAAAGTGTTAAGTGTAGGGTATATCACTCACCAATATTGTAAAATGGAAATGTTTAGAGATTACAAGAAACGCATATTTACTCTGAGCGTACGACTGCAAGGCTAATAATAAAGCTGTCTGAAGAAAACAATCGATGACGGCACAAAGCTTTCTGTCCTGAAGACTTTCCTGATAGTTATAGCTTTATCTCTGATAGTTACGAAACTGCTGACACTGGTGACTCCTTCCAAAAATGCTTAACAAACATCTTGCATGTTGTAGCTTTACAGATTCCAAAACTGGCTTGAACCAGTTTCAGCATGACATCGCTCCTGTCCACAAAGAGAAAAGATCGAGCATCATTGAACACTGCTGGGATGAACCGGAGCACTAACTACGGACAATATTCCTTCAATCTGGTTGAAATCATTCCACTTAGGGGTTCCATCTTAAGTGTCTCATAAAAAATGTGTTTTAGAAAGCGTTTAATCAGAATGTACTGCAACTTTGGCCCACTTTGTTAAGAATAGAATTTTATAGGGATAATAAAAAGAATATGAATAAGAACAATAAGTCATTTTCTCCAAACTTGAGGTTGGGTTAGACTTTCCATTTTTTTTTACAATGAATCCCACATTTTGTAGTTAACAAGAATTCAGTCTAATCTATGATTGATGAGATCCTTTACTACGTGGCATATATGTGGCACTAACGGTAATCCAATCAGTACTTCTACTGTAGCTCAGTCAGAGACCCAGTGGATTAAGGTCTGAAGTAAAAACAGGTGGGGGAGAGTTGTTCTTAAAGTGCTTACCGATCAGGAATGGAAGCCAATTTTGCTTCCTGGAAACTCATCACGTGACCAAATGTTACCCCATAGAGAAAGAGTATATTTATTCCAATAAGAGAGCTAAATCTGGATTTAAAAATTTTCAAGTCCAAATGAAAATGATTGTCAATACATTATTAGCTCCAAGCTGTACCATTCCGATACACTGGCCAATTTAGTGTTGGACATTTCATGGCAAAATTTGACCAGCCTGGTGGCCAAACTTCATTGATTGCTCTTACTGGTGGAATGTGCAGAGTGTGAAGGTTTAATTAGAAGGTTTAATGAGTAGTAGTAAAATATTGCAATGCACACATTATGGGTGACATATCAGAGTTCAAGAGAGGACAAATTGTTGGTGCCCGTCTCGAAATTCTTGGGCTGTGGACAATGTGAGACATGTTTTGTTCTCTGATAAGTCCACCTTCACTGTCTTTCCCACATCCGGGAGAGTTACGGTGTGGAGAAGCCCCAAAGAAGCGTTCCACCCAGACTGTTGCATGCCCAGAGTGAAGCATGGGGGTGGATCAGTGATGGTTTGGGCTGCAATATCATGGCATTCCCTAGGCCCAAGGACTACCGAACCATTCTGGAGATCCATGTGCGCACAATGGTTCAAATATTGTATCCTGAAGGCAGTGCCGTGTATCAGGATGATAATCCACCAATACACACAGCAAGACTGGTGACAGAGTGGTTTGATGAACATGAAATGAAGTTTAACATCTCCCATGGCCTGCACAGTCACCAGATCTAAATATTATTGAGCCACTTTGGGGTGTTTTTGAGGAGCGAGTCAGGAAACATTTTCCTCCACCATCATCACATAGTGACCTGGCCACTATTCTGCAAGAAGAATGGCTCAAAATCCAAAACCACTAAATTACAAAATCTATTCACATACCTTTGTGTATTCCTGATAGTCAGACTTTGGCAAACTCTGAGTTATAAGATCTGGGTACAACTGGAGTCATCAAGATGCATCATATACCATGTCCACACAGTTTGTTCAGTGAGTGACCAAACTTATTGACCCTTGCTGTTTTGAGGACACTGAAGCTCTTTCTAGAACACAAAGTGTTTTGTCTATACTGGCTAGTGTGTGTGTTTATTGTCTTTATTGTGGAGGATGGGTGTTGAAAGAGTATAACTCAGGTCTTTCAGTAGGCACCGTGGATGCATGCACATGTGTGTGTGTGTGTTTGTGTTTGTCTGAAGTTACACGCAGAGCGGATTAGAGCGCAGTGTGATTATCAGACGAGTTGGGGTGGCGTGTACACACACACGCACAGAAATGTGTGTTTATATGTTTGCTCAGGCATTACTGTAAATTTCTGAGGAAATTTGAATACGCGCACGCTGACCGCGTGAATTTATCGCCGCCGCCTCTAGATTACGTTCCAGTTCACAGGAGCCTGGGGTGCCGAAGTATCTTATTACGATTCTAGATGAAGAATAGTAAATAAAAACCTGTCTCCCGCTGAGGTGTTTGTAGCCCTCGATCGCCCAATCCTCCTTAAATGCTTTTCCCCCAACACACACACACACGCACACGCCCTTTAAATATAAACCATAAACAGTGTGAATTTACAAGTCCTTCAGGACTACCCCTGATAGAAGAGGACAGCAAACTTGACAAAGTCAGAATCAGGACAACTTTCTTCATTGCTCTGCTTTAAAAAGTCTTCTTTCTTCCTCATACTTGGTTTAATCCACACAATAGAACATTAATTTCACTTTCGAGAAACCCAAGTGAGGAAATCTGTATCTTTAGCCACATTAACTTTAGCCTTGATTGTATTCAGTACAGTCTAATCTTAGAGAGAATGCCACAGCTAGCAATTAGCTTTGTGCGCCAGACTGATGCGGTTTATAATTTTTTTACTTTTTTTTTTTTTTTTTTTGATTATTCGGTTCTTTTGAAAGGAAGATGATGTTAATTACTCCCTCTATGGCTCGTTCTCTCTATCAGTCTACTTTTTCCCCTTCTCACTTTCTGACAGGGAGAGAAGCCCGAATCCCCAGTGGCTAGCGTAGCATGTTCTTTGCTAACGCTAATCAGGCCAGATGCGCAGCTGCTTAAAAAGGGAGCACTACAAAAGCATCTCATCAGCAGAGACATAAAGCATCAGATTCATGCGGATTCTCGCCTCCACGCTAATTGATCTTTTTGCATTCATTTGCTGATTTGCTGCAATTAATGCGGCGTAGCTTTAGCCAGCCGTCGCCAGTTCCGGGAGCAGTTTCTTCGTGACCTCACATTTTCACCACTCATACACGTTATTTGATTTTATTTGCATGCCTGAGGAAGGGTTTGAAATTAATTCGAGCAGTGGATGCATGTATACAAAATGACTTGCGAGTACTCTTGTTTCCTTAGCAGCATGTAGGAAAAAAATTCTTAAGCAGTTTGATGTTTGCAATTCAGTTCTTTTTTTACTATGCATATATAAATACACTAACCAGACAAAAAAAAAAAGGTCATACACGCTAATATTTCAATATTTAAGCCGTTTGCTTTAATTTCTCTCTAGTATCTTGTATTGATAATAGAAGAGTCAAACCGCTGTGTAAAGCCTTCTCCAGCACATACAAGATTGTCAGTAAGGTTAAGGTCTGGACTCTGTGGTGGTCAATCCATGTGTAAAAATCACATAGTCTCACGCTCCCTAAACCACACATTCACAATTTGAGCCCGATTTATCCTGGCGTCCTCATCTTGTAATATGCCTATGTCATCAAAATCCTGGTCATTTAGTGTAGTCAGCTGACCTAATTTTTTTTAGACCTGACCAACAGAAGCAACCCCAGATCATAATACTGACCCCACAGGCTTGTACAGTAGGCACTAGACATGATGGGTATTTAACTTCATCCACCTCTCTTTTTACTCTGATGTGCGCATCACTCTGGTGGAGGGTAAATCTGGACTCATCAGATCATATGAACTGTTTCCAATGCTCCACAGTCTGTTCCCTAGGAAATTGAATTTTTTCCCCTGATTAACCTCATTGGTTTTCTCAAGGCTACACAGAGTTTAGTCACAATCCTTTGAGTTCTCTTCTCATTATGCGTGTGGAAATGCTCTTTTTTCACTGTTAAACATAGCTGTGAGTTCTACTGTTTTTCACTTAGTGATCTCTCGTCATGCTCATTTAGATGGTTTTCCAACCACTTGAAAATAATGTTCACCAGTATCCTTCCAGTTTTTAATATATAAATAATGCGATTTACAGTTCTTAACCCAATTTTAGTAGTTTCAGCAGTCCCCTTAGTTTTTTTTTTTTTCCCCCTGATGCACCACAATAATTTATCCCTTCTGAAAGACCACAGGATATGTCTTCTCACATGGTTGTTTAAGAAAAAACAAGAAGCTACTTACACATCAGTTAGGATTAAATAACCTGTTGCCTGCTGAATCATATTAATCACTGCAGTAATTATCCAATAGAAGGACTCTTAACTATTTGCTTATTTAATTCCCGGTGATGACAAAGCACAGTTAGATGTCAAGTTATAATTGTCTGCTTTTTAAGTCATGAGATACACAGAAAGTAAATCTAATTGCAAGTTAGAAAGTTTGAATTAATTTGCCATTGCGAGATAATAAAATATTAACTCCAGTTGTGAGATGAAAGCTTATAGCTTGTGAGATAGTTGCAGTTGTACAATAGAAAAGCGCAATTTTAAGGTATCAAGTTGTAATTGTGTGTTTAATAAATTGCAGTTGTGAGATACACAGAAATTAAGTCTAGTTGTAAGATAGAGTTTCACAATGGTGTGTTAATAATTTGCAATTGTAAGATAAGGTTAGGTGGTAATTCGCAGTTTCGAGATAAAAAGTTACAATTTGTGAGATGGTTGCAGTTGTGTGATAGCACAGCATAGTTATGAGATATAGGGTTGCAATCGTTTGTTTAACAAGTCTCAGTTATGAAGTATAAAGAATTTTAAGAATATAATGAAATAAAGTCTATTAGCAACAATTGTGCGATATTAATTTGCAGTTATAAGATATTATGTCTAGTTGCGAGAAATCACGTTGTTTGATATTACGGAGTGATTTCGAGGCAAGTCGGGAATGTGAAATATTAACTTGTTTGACAGTTGCGAAGTCAAAAGTCCTGTTTACTTGCAATTGTGAGATATTAAGTTAGGGTGATAACTCAGAGATGTGAGCAAAAATTTTATGGTTTTGAATGATTGGAAAGTGCACTTGTGAGATATCAAGTTGTAAATGTCTGTATATAAAGTCACAATTCTTAGTAATGCTGCACAATTAATCGTATAAAAATCAAAAATGCGATATGGACCTGCGCAATAATTTAATCGCAAAAGGAATCAAGCGCAATAAAGAAATCAAGTCTAGTTGCAAGATAGACTGCACAGACAAAAAAAAAAAAAGCCACCACTTCAGAAGGGTCAAATTATTGGTCTTCATCCAGTTCTGTAAACGATTAAGGAGATGTGAAATTACTGGAATTGGCTTAATGGTTGTCTAACACATTAATAAAAACCTGTAAAGACTGCCCTGAACCTTCGACTTGGTGAAGGTTTGCGAGGTAAAAAACTTACAGTAGAAAGCACAGCTATGTCTAATAGTGAAGGTAAGAGCATTTCCATACGCACACAATGTGATGAGAACTCACAGGATTTGGACTAAACAGATACAGTAAGTGTCCATACGAAAACCACTTGAAAATGAGAGTGAACAGAACAAAAGCTTTAGTTTGTCTGGGGATCTTAAAGATGCCTTCATCATGACTATCTCTGGAGGCAGTGTTATGATCTGAGGTTGCTTCAGTTGGTCAGGTCTAGATCTATCAATGTTAAGTGGCAATGAAAGAAGTTAACTGACTACCTGAATGTACTTAATAACCAGATATAGAGAGATAGAAATCGTGTCTAGTTGCAAGACAGAAAGTCTCAAGTTGTGTGTTGTCATTTGTGAGATAATAAAATGTTAAATCTAGTCACGAGATATCTAGCCGATTGATATTAAAGAGTTATTCCAAGGTAAGTCGAAACGTGAAATATTACCTTAACGTTTTCTGACATCACTGGTCCAGTTATGTACTGATTGCTCACAATATAATTGTGTTATATTCCTGCACAACTGCGAAGGTAAAAAGGTAACAAAATAAAGAAGATTGTGTGTTTATATAGTGGAAGTGGAAGAGCTAAAAGGTGTTTTGCTGGCATGGTGTGTATCTACTAACAGATCAAGTGTCAGATAAAGTGACCTTCCTAAATGATTTTTCTCACATCTAGTGATGGGAGTGGTCTGTTTGGGTCTGACTCCGCCCCGTTTCCCTCTGATCAAGGCTAATTGTAACCAGTATCCAGTCAGGGTGTGTGAGAGGAGAGAGGAGATGATCTGCAATCACATTTCTATGCGTATTACACTAATGATTTCATCAGGTGAAGGCTGTGTGCGTGTGCGTGTGTGTGTGTGTATATGTGTGTGTGTGTGTATGTGTGTGTGTGTGTATGTGTGTGTGTGTGTATATGTGTGTGTGTGTATATGTGTGTGTGTGTATATGTGTGTGTGTGTATATGTGTGTGT
>JAQMYJ010000018.1:7040963-7053205 GCA_030014305.1 Clarias laeviceps | reverse complement strand
GTGTGTGTCTGTGTGTGTATGTGTGTGTGTGTGTGTGTGTGTGTGTGTGTGTGTGTGGGACAGTTCATTCTCTTCCGTATCTCATCTTCAGAGCTCCCCCGCTGGGCTAAATGATAGAGTGATGACTCTGACCTCTGTCCAGGTGCATGACCTGCTATAATTACATGTCTCACCGACACCTGAAATGACTCTGTCCATCTTTCTCTCTCCATGTCTGTCTGTCCTCACTCGCAACATGTAGTATATATGTATATTTCTTTCTTGCCATCTTTATCTCGGTTTTCTCTCGCCGCTATAGTACTTTTCTCGTTTTTTCTCAGTCTCTCAGTTTGTCCCTGTCTGTCTTGTCTCTCTCCCTGTTTCTAATCCTCTGTCCATTTTTCTTTGTCTGTTTCTGTCCATCATTGTCTGTATATATCTCGATTTGTTTCTCTCACTTTCTCCCTCTTTTGTCCGCTTTGTCTGAGTCTCCTGCTCTCTTTCGTTCTCCGTCTAACTCATTCCCACCTCTCCCCTGTCTGTCTTGGTCTCTCTGTGTCCATCTATGTCTCTGTCTCTCTCCTTTTTGTTTTTCTATATATATTTCCCTTTTCTCATTCTCTATCTATCTCTATCTTTCTTTTGTTTATGCCGCATTTGTCTATTTTTCTTGGTTTCTGCGTCTCCTCTTCTCCCTTTCTGTCTTCAGTCACTTACTTCTTGTATATTCTATCTCTCTGTTACAGGCATTTATATTGTCGTTCTCTCTCTCTCCCCTTTTTCCCCTTCTCCTCTCCATCCCTCTTTCTTCGTTCTCATATACTAGTTCTCATCTTTTCTTTACATTCATCCCACTTTGCACAGCCAGAGTGTATAACATAAAATAAAAAAAAAGGAAATATTGCATTAATTTTCAAATGATGATATTACATTTAGTGTGAGACCCTCATACATCACGCGGCGAGAACTAGTCCCTTACTGTATGCGCTTAATCTTAATGGTATCGCTGGATGTCAAGGGCATGGAGGAAATTAAATCGGAAAGTGTGGATAGACCAAAGAAGATATTATCTCTTGATGATTGCAGTTTTGATAGGTATTGCAGCGGATTTCATTTTCGGCGCACGCCGGAGAGATGAGCTAGCTGCCCCGTTTGCTCATTTTTCTTCGTCATGATTTATGTGAGTTGAGCATAAACTTTGGTTAAATTTCTAATGTTCTTTTTTTATTTATTTTTTTAACAGATTTTTAATCTACAAACACACAACCACACACACACACACATATATATATATATATATATATATTGATACTTGTGTGTGTGTGTGTGTATATATATATATATATATATATATATATATATATATATATATGTCTGTCTTTCTGCTCAAGGATCAACAACTAAAATGAATCATGCTTCAGCCTCGGCTGTATGTGGATGTCTGTTTTCTCGTATATGATTGGTGGATGCGTATTGGCACATACACGCTGAATGTATAACGTGTACACACGCATCCCTGAAGATTTGAAGGAAAAAGAGAGATGTCGGCAGGAGAGTTAAGGGGGAAAAAAAAAAACGCCGGCGAGACGGAGGGTGTCATTACTCAGGCTTGTTTACATTCTAAATACGTAATGAAATCTTGTTGGCAATAATGAAGGAAATAAAAGTTTGGGAAATTGTAATAGTGGTGAAGTTTGAGAGATGAGCCGCGGCCTGCGAAATAACATTTCGGAGCAAGGAAGCGCATTATTATGCAGTGGCTGTGCCTGCTGGAGACACCAAGATGAACAGCCTCGGCTTGCCAAAATGCTGTTAGTGCCTTCCTGAAGTATGGCACATTGTAAAAAGGCCTCCGATTCCATATTGAGATTATATATAAAAGTATATCCATACACAGCATTATATGTTATAGATGCCCGACCCCCCAAATAGGTAGCTTTTTTTTTTTTTCTTCCTCAAAATAAATATATAAATAAGCATATTGCACTGGAGCCCATCCCTGCCCTGATCTTATAGACCTGGATATTAAAAACAGAATATTGCATTTTCCAGGGTCTAGATATCCTGATCTACCCCCCCTCCTTTCTTGTTGTGTCTTTAAGAGAGGGGGGATAACAATGGAAAAAGGGAACTAAATGACAAAAAGTCTAATGGAAAGAAGGAGGGGGCCTGTACGTCACGTCACCTCTGTCATGATGTAAAGTACAGAAGTGTCCTTGTGCAGGCTCTTATTCATTTTAATGTTATTTTTTTGGGATTCTTCTTCTTTTCTTTCATGTACACAACACAAACTGGTCTTCAGTTTTCACCCCACTGGATGAAGATCAGTGTGTGAAAGCCAGTACGAGTCAACAAATAATTCAAACTTCAACAGTTTTTTTGCACCTTTGTAGTAAAATAATTAGGAAAGAAAAAACTGTTCTTTGTATTTAAGAACAATGATGTCACTTTAAAGAAGTGTGCCACCATAATGGTGGATGGTGGCTCAGTCGGTTAAAGCTGTGGGTTACTGATAGGAAGGTCAACAGTTCGAGCCCCAGCACCGCCAAGTTGCCACTGTTGAGCCCTCGAGCAATGCTAAAAAAAAAGTCTGCTCCAGGGGTGCTGTAAGTTGACTGACCCTGCGCTCTGACCCCAGCTTCCTATCTGGAATGTACGAAAAAAATTTTTTTAACTGTGCTGAAAAGCACATTTGACAAACAATTGATAATGATTATTATTATTATTATTATTATAATGGGAGACGCCCACCAACCGCTTTTAGTAATACTTTCCTGTTTAGTAACAGGTCACGCTCGAAGCTTGGGAGATTGTATATATAACATGCCATCGTCCAGTACTGCATCTTATACAAGAGTTAGATCCGACCGAGTGATCGGGAGTGATGAGGATGGGTTCCCTGTTGAGTCTGGTTACTCTCAAGGTTTCTTCCTATTGCCATCTCGGGGAATTTTTTTCCTTGCCACCGTCACCCTCAGCTTGCTCATCAGGGACAATCTCATTATTATCTAAACACATTTTTTGTGTTTTATGCAGAAATAGGGGAGGGCAGCTGCCTGCCAAAACCCACATACATGTTGTTTTGTTCACGGCTAATGCAAGCTAAAAGGTAACTAACTTCTAACGCAAAGCTGAATTCCAAATGCCTCTCTAACTCCTGATCGAGGGCACTACTTGGTGTGTGGAACAAAATATAAATACACACCCTACATGGCGCACTAGCTTTCCGTTTATTAGTATTTGGAATTCAACCCCAGAAACCAAGAAGTTAACTGATAAAGTGGATTAAGTGGAAATAGAAAAAAAGAATTCATAAAGTTCATAAAGAAAATAAAGTTTTTCAGGACTGTTCACCACCTCCATGGTTTATTCTCCTCAACTTTTAGTTAAGTCCTAAACATAAAAATTATGTTGTTGTATAAAAGCAATATCACATTCAGGGTCGTATAGCCGCATCACAGCCATGCAGGTATTCAGTACAACAGCACTCCCTGTCATGTGATATTGCTTAATTAGCTAAAAGAAGTAAGAAGGAAGGACGGATGTCTAGACATCCAAACTGTAAAAAAAAAATTACAGCAAGTAATTCAAGAAAATCTTGAAACTAGTAGACTTCATCAACAATTTTTCATTTTTAGACATTCTTGCTAAATTTTTAAATCTCAAATTTCATGTTGTGTTGGCAGATAATTTTGCTATAATTTTTCCAGAAATGAGCAAAATTATCTGCCAAAAGAACAAGAAATGCACACTTACACATGTGGTAGAATATATACTGTATATATGAGCCTATATATACACTCATATATCCTATGTTTGGTTTACTGTTTGTTTATTATTTCAGATAGCAAGAAATACAGTATTAGATAAATGTGACTAGATTCAAGATAGGTTCACTCGCTAGGTTGTTATTTTTTGCAGTGCAAAAGTCTTAAAGCATTAATTCTTCAATTTCCATTCTTTTGTTATGCAAATTGTTGTATTGAATTAGAAATTATATTACAGACAATAAAGTAGAATTCACTGTTTAGTCATTTTTAGACCTTCAGACTGGTTTCTAGCATATACACAAACAAAATATGTGGGGGGAGAAACATATTTCTTTTTGTGCTCCTTTCCGCTTTTTTTTTGTCTTGGCCAGAGCTTTAAAAAGCCGCTCTTCTCTCTCTGTGACCTCATATAAGAAAGAACATACCTTCACCGGGTGTGTTGATCGGCTTTGCTGTTCTCTGAATGGGTGAATGTGTGTGATTCAGCTGTAGCTTTTTCATATAGACACCGAACTGGTGGAGGTGGAGTGAAAATAAAGGGATTTTGATCTGAGAAATAAGTCTCCGGTTTTAAAAACTAAGTGCCGAAACAATACAGTTCCTCGAATGTCCACTGGGGGCTGGCTTCTAAAGGGACTCAATACTCAATATGTCTGCATTTACATTTAGGCACTTGGCAGGCACCCTTATTACATTTTCATCCTATTATACATCTGAGCAGTTGAGGGTTAAGGGCCTTGCTCAAATGCCCAACAGGGGCGACTTGGTGGTCGTGGGGTTTAAACCTGGTATCTTCCGAATTGTAGTCCAATACCTATAGAAGTAAATGTTTACGGCCTGGTACTAAAATGGTTTTGGCCTCCTAGCTAGATTTCACATTCATGACAACTGTATATACTGTATAAATGTAATTCATCAGTTAAAATTATATTTAGCCATAAAATTATGCATCATTAGGGGCATGGCCAATTTGTGTGTTCCATTGCGGTTGTCAAATTGCATCACTTTAGCTGACAAGCTAACTGGAGTAGTTGTAGTTTAACTTGGTACAAGAAATGCAGGAGTTGACACGATGTGTAGGATATGACAATCGAATGCAAAGTAACGATAGCTAGGATTATGGAAGTTTGCAAGTTTGCAAAATAATGCATTATCTGAAGGGCTTTTCAGTTGGAGCACACACTTTGGGGGATCTCTGAGATCTGTGCTAACTTGTTAGTTATACTGTATTAAAATATGGGACCTTTAAATGAAGTTCAGACTTTCGTAGTATGGTGGCTTGAACTCGCGCCGTTCACAACTTTGTGCAAAATTTTATAATACATTTCATGAGGAAAAATCTGACCTACATCTAAACCTTTGCTTCTTTCCCATTTTAAATATTATTTCAATATTGCAAATTTAATATGGTCTCAGAATTTCAGACCTCACTCTAGGTAACGCATGTCATGTACAAGTAACATAATTACACTGAGATGACACTATGCTAGGTTACTATACACGTTGGCTGTGTAGTCGAAGCGTATGTACGTATGTGTAATGTATGCAAGTTTGAGGCGCATATTATCTGTCAGTCTTGATGAGCAATACTCTGATCTTTGGCATCAAGGTGACATCTCATGAACCAAACCTGTCTCATTTTTTGCATGAGGTCAGCCGGAGACAAACCTAGCAGGAAAATCACTCTCATTGCCATGACGATCACATCCACGATCAAATAGAGAGGAAGAGAAAGAGAGGAGATGATGATGATGACATTTATAGATAGTAACAGGAGAGTGTAGAGTGGAGGATACATTTCCAACAATAAGATATTTGGATATTTTAGAGAAAATAGAGACGAAAACAGGCTTGGTTTGCTGTAATTGGGCTAATTGGTTTGGCCGTTTGTAGAAGCTCGGATGCCAGTGAGCAAACGTGTGTGTGTGGGAGTGAGATAGCGGACACACTCGACACCTTTCCAAATCTGGGATTTCATCCCCAGGGTCTCTTAGCACATGGTTAGAAGGCCCTGCTTTTTTTCTCTAATCAGAACATGGATCTGAGTCAAAGCTCATTTTCTGTTCGCTTTAAACTTTAATCAGGAACACGAATCTGATCTGATTCTAGAATGTGCTAATTAGATCTTTTTGCAGAAAAGAAATGGTATAATCTCATTTAATGATGTTATCTTGACACTCGTTATAACTTTCCTTACAATTTGCTCTTTGTAAGAAATATTTGCACTTTGGGTAGCAAGTAAATCAGACTAATGATTGATAATGATTTCTTTAATAAATTTAAACGAGGGTCACAGAGCCTATTGCTCAGTATGTGGTGTATTCTTATATCATGTAGGATAACGAGGAAAACAAACTAATTTTATTGAACAGAAAAAATTACAACTTAAGAAATACAGATGAAAATATGAACCGCCTTAAAGCTAGATTTATCCACCTACTTTAGTAGATTTAACAGAACCTGACCTGACAGGACCTGGGATGCTTTTATGTTTAACCATGCCATGGCACTCTCCTGTTTAACTAATATTTTACTTACTTACTCACTTTCTTACTTATATGATAACTTATGTACGTACGTACTTACTTATGTAATAACTTGCATATTTACTTACTGACTTCCTTAGGTACTTACATACATACATACTCACTTGCGTACTTATTTACTTACATACTCTCACACTATAACTTGCTTGCTTACTTAATTACTTATGTACTTATTTATGTAATAACCTATGTATGTACACACTTACTTAAGCACTTATTTACTTACTTACTTGAATAATAACTTATGTACTTACTCACCTTTCATACTTACTCATGTACTTACTGTACATACTTACAGTACATTCTTACTTTCTCACATATTCACTTATTTAGTTATTTACATATACTTTCTTCCAATTTGACCAATCAGCACTCTTGGATTAGTTGTTGTTCTTCTTCTTCTTCTTCTTATTATTATTAGTAATATTATTATCCCCAAAATGACATCATTAAAAGCATTTTTAGAAATCCAAACTTTAAAAATTATGTAAATACAATGAAAGGTTGGCCAATGAATCTGTTGGCATCAACAAAATTAAACCCATGTAAGTCCCAGATTCAGCACCAGTTTAAACACATTTTTGAGTATTGTCCTAATGCAGTATTTAGATTGTGCAAATCAACTGTGTTTAGATCGCACCTTCGATGTTGCCAGGTTTTTTTGGTAGCTTTTAGACCACTAGCTTCAAGCCTGAAAAAAAAAAAGTCAGCTGAAAATGACAAATTGCTTTTTTTCTTTGTTGTCAATTGTTATATGATGTAACATAAAAGCAAGAGACACTTTCCAAAGGGAAAATAAATTATGATGACATATGAATGAGAAAAAGGCAATGATGGAGTTTCGTGTATTGGCAGTATATTACCGCATGAATACACCCATTTATGCTCATTTATTACTATTCTTAAATTAGTCCTTAAATATCAAACAACATGGATTTGTGTCGGAAATAAAACATTGGTCAATCACAGATTTAAAGGAAAAAACAAACAAACACACATTTCTATTTACGGGAGTCCGGCCAGTGCTTGACGACAGGGGGGAAGCTGCAGACGTCAAACTGGGTGTTCAGATACAGTATGTCATGTAGAACAAAAGTTATCATTACTTTTGTAATGCATAAACTTTACAACGAACTCAGATTCACAATGAACTCATATTATTCATTTATTTATTATATACAGTGTCTGTCTTATGTCATTTAGTATTTATAAGTGAGTCTGCGTAACAGTTTGAGTACAAACTTGACTGAAATAGAGCAGTTCTTGGGTGTTTTTTGTGCACGTTTTTCTTTTTACATGCAATAATCTAGACAATATGTGCATCATTTCCTTTAATTAATTTAACTTTGCATCAATTTAGAAGGAAAATAGTTGAATCAAGTGTCAATCAGCAATGGGGATCGTCTATCAATCCCCATGGACCCTAATGTTAAAATCCCCACATTTTCAACCAAAATAGACATTTGCCGCCTGGTAAAAAATATGGTTTTGGTCTTCATAGCTAGATTGCTCATTCTTGACAACTGTACAGGGGTCAATTTTTCTGTAACTCATCACTTAAAATTATATTAAGCCATTAAATTATGTATAAGTAGAGATGTGGCCAGTTTGAGTTAGCTTTAGCTAAACAGCTAACTGGAATCGTTGTAGTTTAACTAACCACAAGGAGCTGACACGGGACATATAAATTTTGCATTAGCCCCCATAGCATTTTGGTGAAGGAAAAGCTTAGCACCCCTACCTAACTGAGTTAGGTACAGTAGGGCTGTTCCAAACAACAGCAAAGCTCCGATCATTCCTCCCATTTACTCATTTTTGGATTAACCCAGCTTTTAGCCGGTGTGAGCTCCTCCAATGAGGATGACAAGACCAGAGCCTCCACATTTGAGCTTCAAAACCTAAGGGTGACGTCAAGACGAGTTGGTCCAGTTTTTACACAGTCTATGGGGTATGGTCTAAACTTTTCACTCATTGGCAGGTGACTCAAGCATTCTTTGTAGTAGGAGCAAATGATTTGTGAATTTTGTTTAGATTTGTAACGAAATCTGAGAAAAATTTAATATTGTGATATCTATAAAATCATGATACGTTTGCAAGAATTGCATGAATTGCAAGACAAATCAAATCGGCACCTAGAGTAGGTATCGTGGTGACAATAATTGTATCGTGTGTTCCCAGGTGTTTCCCATCCCTAGTATTTACTGTTTTTAAATACTTATAAACAAGGCAAATTTGGTGCTAAAATATCCCACATATTCAGAGCCATGTCTATAACGTACATTCTCATAACTTACTAATTAAGATAATTTTATTGTTTTAGTTTTAAAATGTGTGTAAAGAAATGAGAGGTTAGGCCTGTAAATGTGTTTTGTACACATACACAACTGAAACAAAATGACAGGAATAAGTCATAAAACTGCAAAAAATTTAATATTTGCCTTTTCCCGAATCCTTATGTAAAGGTATCCATATTTACTGCTTCTCCATCTTGTGCCTGATTGGCATTTGTGAGATTCAGGGACAGGTTCTCTTTTAATGTGACAGGAACATGAAACCCATTTCTCATATGGATGTGTTTATGTGAGAGAGAGAGAGAGAGAGAAAGACCCAGAGATCACACTTAAAAGGGTTTTAGTGTTTGCTAATGAATTACAGGCAGCCATTAGCTTTGTACAGTCATAAACTAGCTAATTAAATAAAGACCTGCATAGTGACCACTGCATTTGCTCCTATAGAGAGTGCAGTAGTTTTAAAGATTATATACTCGGGTGTCTGTATTCAGTACATACAAGCAAACTATTATGAGTCTCAGGTGATGTATATTACTGTAGATGTTTCATAAATGTAAAAATTGTCTCGCTGTTCAGTGACTTGTATTTTTAAAAATTTTGTGTTATTTATTATACCACAGCTCTGTTTATTCATTAATTCTGATTGCTCAGAAGGTATAGCAACATATGCGAGGACTCGTGTGGCGGATGATAGAATTAAGATGATGGTGGCTTGTGTGAGGAGATGTATAGAAGGAGTCTACAGAGTTACTGTTTGGTGAGTTTAAACAATAAGGGAAAGTCTTCACTACTGGCAACTTTGCACTTTGTTTTTCTGTATTTTCTGACAAGTTGCTTTTTTCTGATATTAACTTTGAAAGATGAAGCTGCTGGTGAGGGAACGACTGACTGGTTAATGCTGTAAAGTACGAGAACTTTAACATTAGTGTAACTGTGCATGTTCGAATCCCTGTCAGGGACACCAAAGTCATATGTGTACTGTAGCTTGGCCATGATTTCTGGGGAAAGGCGAAGATGTAGTGTCTTCTCTGTCAGTCCTAGCTGGAGCAGCCAGTTATATATACCTGCGAACTTGTGTATGTGGAAGGAGGCACATTGCACTTTCTTCAGCGTGTCTTACACCTTCTCCCTTCTCGTGATGCATCAGTTCGACAAGATCAAGATCGCAGGATCAAAGGTCAACTGGTCTGAGGAAGCACGTGACCGTTGGTGGTTGTCGTATAATAGACAGGACTTGGCTGGTGGGTGGGTGGGAATTGTTATTTGAAAATCAACTCTACTCTATTTCTACCTATAATTTTTGTACAACTTAAATTGTATATTTTCTGGATAAAATAGTTTGACTAAGACTCGTGTTTAATCGTTTCTCTGATTAAACAGAAACGTACTGTAGCGCATACTGTATCTCCAAGGCCTTATTTTTTTTTTTTCCAGGACACATACAATTCTCTCTTTCTCCTTTCTGTTTGAGACGGCTTCTGATCCCGCATTAAAGGCCCTCTTTCATAATACACCACATTTTATGGATCTATTATTCCTTTACCCATTCGTCATATTATGAAGCAAAAGGCAAGCGGTTGTTCTGTATTAATGTTCTTTTCTTCCTTAGCTTTCATTCATTCCCGATTTTTTTTTTTTTTCTCTTTTTTTCAGTGAGTCAGAGGAGGGAGGGTGAGCGGGAGAGAGAGAGAGAAAGAGAGAGGGAAGGAGGGAGGGAGATCTCTTTTGTAAATACGAACTGTCTTATATGGCCCGACAGAGGCCTGGGGGGCATGGTAAACAAATGCAAACGTAATTATGGAGGAAATTTCATAATAAACTGTAACTAAGATGATTGCCATGCCTGCTGTTATCCATCCACTTAAGCCACTTTTTTTTCTCCTCCTCGACTTGTTATTGCACCAAGACAGAGTGGTTCTGTAATCACAGTTGCATGAATAAAAAAGGGGGATGAAAACAGAGAATAAGAGAGAAGATTGATACAGTGTGGGCTGTCTTAACTTGAGCTCCGCTTCACTGGTAAACCAACCCCCCCCCCCCCCCCAAAAGCGGGCGAGATTTGAAAGAAGAGCTAGATGTGTTTGTCATCTAAGACAGTGCAGAGTGACAGTTTTACATTAAAGCGGGTCATTATATTTCCCTGCCGCCACCCGAGCTGACATTTTTACAAAGTGACAACTTTTACAGTTTGATAAATCAAATTTATGCTGAATAATGTGCGTCACAGCTGTCATCGAGGCCCAGCGAGCTCCAACAAGATGCGCAGGCTCCACATTCAAATTTCATCCTATTAGCATTTAATTTCTCCGTAATCCCACACACCCAACACACACACACCTCTATGCACGCACAGACACGACTAAATGCAATCTATACCCCCTTTATAACTTCTTTATCATACAATCCGTCTTTCTTGACAATTAAGAGCGGCAAATCTAATCGCGGGGATATTGGAATTACACCCTGCTTTTTTGACTCATGTCAAAAACACGAGTTCTGACTTCCAAGGCAGCTGTCAAATCTTCCACACAGACACGCGCACACACACACACCAGCACTACAGCACCATCTTTTGAAATGATTACAATCTCTTTCTCATGCTTTTAATGGCTTTCAGGCTGCATCATTATTCTAATAATTTCCATAGTTTTACTTTCCTGAAGAAATATTCCGAATGCACGAGTATTGTTTATATATATGAATTCTCATTTTTAATGTAGTCGTGTCTCATTTAATGTTTTTGTTTACTTTTTTTTTTGTGTTTTCAGACACCAGCTGAACAGGCAAAGGCTCGACTCCAGCTAGTTCTCCAAGCTGCAGGTCAGTGACTGCTCACACCTTCACAAAGTAGGCAAAGTAAATTCCATACCATAAAAACGGCTCTCTGGTATTAAACCAAGGCTTAGATTTCACTAACATTTCCCCAATCTGATAAAGGCTAGTGTTTCAGTGATGCCCTTCCTCACTTTGTTTTGTTTTAATCCCTAATTGATGCATTAAGAGTGCAGTGACCATATATTTTATTTTCACTAAAAAACTTTGGTAATGTTATATTTTTTTCACTGTTTGGAATGTTACAAGTTACACATTTCATGTAGAATGCTGTATTATACAAGGTCAATGTCCACACCAAACCATTTCAGTTATGATAACTCTTCATAGAGTTATAGATTTAGCTTACCAACTTTTGTCCACAGACAACCTCATCCAAATAAGAGCAATTTAACCAACCAAATCCCACTTCTACTGGGACATATAAAAAAAAATAGGAGTAATTCAAGCACTTTGTTTTGACAGTAATGTGGCTATAAGTGACATCATTTCACTGAGAAAAAATGTTCATAGCTCATATCGTTGAGCAAAAATACCCAAAAATGCTCAAATCAAAAGACGAAACATACAAAAGATATTTTTTCATTTAATTTAATACTTTTTTTTTAATTCTGTTGTTGTAATTGTATTTTTGGCCGTTGCTCACTTGAATTAATTATTACTTTTATTTCTTAAATTTAACATGGCTTAAGTTCTAGCTTGGTGCAGAAAGTGACAGCTGGCAGTCCACCAAAACTACAACAACAATGAATTTTATTATGTTTTAGGAGCTCGAATAATATATTACAAAAAACAACAAATTTCTAAACTAGGAAACACACAAT
>JAQMYJ010000018.1:7020188-7034945 GCA_030014305.1 Clarias laeviceps | reverse complement strand
TTCAGTTGTGTGTAATAAATCTAAAATATATGAAAGTCTAATGTTTATCAGTACATTACAGAAAATAATGAACTTTAGCACAATATGCTAATTTTGCTAATGTAGTACTGTCATCAGTCTTAGGCAACATATTATATGCTGTACCAATTTTGTTATATATGTTTATCATGTCTGCATAATTATGTACAAAGTCATTCAGTATTTCCATATATAACTTAAAAATTAATAAATAAATAACATTACAGGAGAACATATGCAACTTTGTCACACTTGCTCCTTTCTATTTTTATGCAAATCCCAGGAGCGTACATTAGGTTTCTTTTTTCCATCTGAAAACTGGTCTTGTACAATATTTTTTTTCTTTCCAGCTATGTATATTTTTACATTTATTTTCTTTATACATAAACCAGTTAATTAGTGTTTTCTACATCTAAGTGATTTTTTTTCGGGATACATTTTTCAAGTAGTTAAATAGCTGTCAATGCATTAAAATGATTTATTAATTTGAATCATTTAAAATGCAAGTTATTATTCGAATGATTGGAAATATCTTCACTCAATATTGTTTAACTTTGCATTTTAAAAAGCAAATTAATTGTTCATATACCTTCTTGGTTTTGCTCATATATTGGTTTATGTTGAAGTTTGTATATATAAAGTTATTGTGTGTATATACAATACGCACACACTCATTCACATGAGTCATTTTCACGTGTGACTCATTCTTCTTGTCACATCTTCAAAATGAAGAAATAAATGAGCAAAACCAAAGATTTATATAAACAATTAATTTGCTTTTTAAAATGCAAAATATACAGTGGAGTACAGCGAGTAACCCGGTTGCCAAGCGTTCCGCAAGACGAGCAAAAATCTGTAATAACTTTTGGCTTTATAAACGAGCGAGGCTTGATATACGAGTACCAGGTATCAAGTAATATGTGGCCACTATGCGCTTCTTGTTTTGACGCCGAGCGTCACATGACAGCTGAGCCAATGGTTATTCTTTCTCTCACGCTGCGGAATTGTGGCTGATCATCTCCCATGCTCGGTCTCAGTGCGTCACTCGTGTAGTTGTATAGTACTTGTGTGTATGTGTGTGTGTGTGTAGGACGACTTTTACACACCCCAGTTTACCGAATAGGGACTCACTCGCGGGCTTGTGTGGTATGTGTGAAAGTCGTCCCACACAGCAGCCCCCCCTCCTCCCTTCCTCCTCTCCTCTCCCTGGTCTCAATCACTACAGCCATGATTCTTTTCAAAAGTGAAGTGCAGGTTAAGTTGTTTAATGTTTACTTTCTATTTTTTATTAATAATTTTTATTTGTCTATTTTTGGGTTGTTTAACGAATCGTCAGATTTTACATTATTTCTTATGGGGGAAATTCACTTTGATATACAAGTTTTGGTAAACATGCACGCTTCCGGAACAAATTATGTTTGTAAGCCAAGGTTCCACTGTATACACACACACACACACACAGTCTAAGGTTTGAACACAAGTTTATCTACATTCTAGAACAAAAACACAGATGGCATTAGTTATTTAAGAAACAACAACAACAACACAGACATGAAGGTCAGCGGTTCTGGAACAGTTCTTGCAAGAACAGTATTGTCAAGTGCATTTGCAAAACCCATCAAACACCGTGATGAAACTCTTATGGCTTTTGTGAAGACCTTCCCAGGAAAGCAAGACCAAAAGTTACCTCTGCTGCAGAGAAGTAGTTCAGAAGTAGTAATTTATCATGTTATATCATTATGATAATGTAAAACATTTAAAAAATTTTATTCGTAATTTTTACTTAGCCTTATAACTTATTTTTATTTCGGATATTTAAATAATAAAACACAGTTAGTTTTACTGTCAGTAATAAAACATTATGTTACATGTCCTGTAAGGTTTACCTGCACATTATAATGTGCCTGCTGCATCACTTTCTATTTTTAATTTTATAAAATTTATATGAATTTATATTAGTTGAGTAGTACTTGTAAGTTTGTTAAAATTTTCTTATCTGTACTATTTCATCACATCTTTCTGTGTTGTTAGAGAGTCGCTTTTTTTTTTTAGTTTGGCTGAAGTAAACTTGTCGTGAAAAATGTGTGTGTTGGGGTATGTTTGTGCAACACTCCCAGAGGTCCTGCAGGTCAAAGTGCATCAAAACTGTGTAACAAAAGAGTAGACTCTGAGTAAACAGAGCCTTAAGTGTGTGTACTTTACTCTAAAAATCACAAGATGGGTTTGCCATCCTAATGCTTATTTCATGGTTGGTATAGTCATTATTGTACATGACACTACTGGTGATTGTGTGGGTCTTGCAGACTTTGCATAATGTGTGTGTGTGTGTGTGTGTGTGTGTGTGTGTGTGTGTGTGTGTTGCAGACAAATTGTCACACTTTAAACGGGGCCCTTAAGGCTCCTGGGTTCATTAGGTCGCCATATTCACTGCAACGGCATGCGACATCAGACTACATGCATGTACAGTAGCACACACGCGTTGTCAACTACACTAGCTATTACACCCTGTTCTATTCCTTCACAAATATGTTCTTGCTACCTTAGTGATCACCTCCTATTTCCTCCTTGCATGGTTAATCTCTTTTAGACTGCCTTTCAGGTTTAAATCAAACACAATGTTTGTTCGTGAACACACAGCACCCCACACACTTCATCATGCATCATTAGGACGAAAATGTTTATAAGACATGCACGTGTGTACTTAGCTCCTCAGCAGCATAAATCACATCTGTATAATGCCAGTACATACAGTATAAGTGTACCATGAATACAGTACAGCAGCTGGCTTGTCCAGACACTTTTATCCTATTTTCCTACTTAAACGATTCACTTTCATTAATCTTTGCCAATGTTCCTGTGTAAGCTGTAAACTGTATGAAAGTCCTGAGTCACCTATCATTTCTTCATATTAAACTAAATAACATGATGTAGATTAAATTAAAGAAATGAAAATAAATGTTTCACTGCGACAGGCTGCAAAGTGCCCAACGATACAATTTAAAAATAGTTTGTTTATGTAACAACCTCAGCAGCGACCTCATTTCCCCTCTCATCTGTTCCAGCCACTTAGCATTCAGCATCACCAGTATACTAATGACCGGGCTGATCATCTGTCATCATCTGAACCTGTTCCTCACCGCTTCATGCCTTAAGTTGGATGTTTTTTTAATGCTTGAATGATTCATAGGTCACTGTGTGGCTTAACAAACAAAAATCATTCCTCTAAAACTGGTCAGGAACAGGGACTGGAAGAGCCAAAACTGAGACGTCCTTCAGGAATCCTGGAGAACTATTCCTCAAGACAGCATTAAAAATACAAGAAAGTCTGGCTCTTTGGACGAAATGAGGGATGGCTCAAGACTTTGCACAGTGCTGTATTTAAAATAAAAAAAAAGATTTAATAGTGTTAGGGTAAAGCTTTCCATGCAGCTTTTTTCTTAACATCATTAAGAGGGTTATTAACTTAACGTTAATAACCCACAAACCTAAGCATTACTAAAGCATAAACAGTGAATTTGGTAATAGGTGTTATTTTATAATTCACAACATACAGTATTCGTCTTTTAATATGCAAACATGGCCAGATGTTGACACAAATATTAATTTTCAAGTCTGCTGCTTCAGTGTTTAGATCTTTTTGTCAGATGTTACTATGGTATGCTAAAGTATAATTACCAATAATTCATTGGTGCCAAAGGCTTTTTTTGACAATTACATTAGGTTTATGCAAAGAGTCAATATTTGCAGGTTTGACCCTTCTTTTTCAAAACCTCTACAATCCACCCTGCCATGCTGTCAATCAACTTCTGGACCACATCCAAAGGCAGCCCATACTTGCATAATCGATGCTTGGAGTTTGTCGGAATTTATTTTTGGTTTGTCCACCCGCCTCTTGAGGATTGACCAAGTTCTCAAAGGAATTAAGGTCTGGGGAGTTTCCTGGGCATGGACCCAAAATTTCTGTTTTGTTCCCCTAGCTACTTAGTTATCACTTTTGCCATATGGCAAGGTGCTCCATCAGGCTGGAAAAGGCATTTTTCATCACCAAACTGTTATTGGATGGTTGAGAGAAGTTGCTCTCACAGGTTGTTTTTGTACCCTTTTTTATTCATGGATGTGTTCTTAGGCAAAATCATGAGTGAGCCCACTCCCTTGGATGAGAAACAAATCCACACATGAATGGTCTCAGGATGCTTTAATGTTGGCATGACACAGGACTGATGGTAGCGCTCACCTTTTCTTCTCTGGACAAGCTTTTTTTCCGGATGCCCCAAACAATCGGAAAGGGGATTCATCAGAGAAATGACTTTACCCCAGACCTAAGCAGTCCAATCATTGTACCCTCTGCAGAATTTCAGTCTGTCCCTAATGTTTT
The DNA here is from genome assembly GCA_030014305.1 of Clarias laeviceps. Classification (NCBI taxonomy): domain Eukaryota; kingdom Metazoa; phylum Chordata; class Actinopteri; order Siluriformes; family Clariidae; genus Clarias; species Clarias laeviceps. The sequence goes on along the minus strand of JAQMYJ010000018.1, from coordinate 7,030,552 downwards.
TCCTGGAGAGAAGCGGCTTCTTTGCTGCCCTTCTTGAAATGTATGAAGGTGAGCGCTACCATCAGTCTTGTCACAATTCTTACAATTATGCTGAAACTTTCCAGCACTTAATTTTCTAAATGAAATAAATTGGTTTAGTTTTTTAGGCATGAATGTTCATTTTGGAACATGACTTGTTAATTAATGCTGGTGTATTTAGTTAACCTTTAAAAATGTACCTCAGTTAATACAGTCTTAACTAATGATCTGTAACTGTTAGTAATGGTTTAAAAAATAAATGTGTATTTAGCTAACCTAACATAGTAAATAAAATTAAATAAGTGACCCTAAATGATAAACTTTCTGCCCCCCTGATCAAAGATCACCTGCTCAACAATCCCTCGTTTTTAGGACACACAATCCAGCGAACATGCTTAGTCTTGTTTTGTACAGTATTTCAATACCTGCTTTGGATCAGGTAATGATGTCTTCCTTGCATTACTGTTGTACAAAAACAGTGAGCACAACCCCACAGTCCAGAAAGGTGGAAATCCAGGTAGCTGCCTTAAAGATGGACTAATCACGGAGTAGCGCTCTGTAATCTGCAGCCAGCACCTATTGATCAGAGGAGATTTATGTGCTATTACCTCACTGTTCCAGTCAACTGTTCCATCAAGGGTAATTATACCCTTCAAAAAGAGAGCTCTCCAGACTTGAAATACCTGAATAAGCTCTTATCACTCACCTCAGTCACTTAGCTGTATTAGGCAAACACACTGGCAGCATGACTGATGCCCCGGAGTCTCATTCCGGTTACGGAGCGCTTCGCAGACGGTTCATGTCCAATTGACTGAGGCAGATGTTTTATGAGGCTGAAAGTCTAGAGATCGCTCTGGCAGTCTGTTCACATGGTGTGTATAGATGTGTGTGTGTGTGTGTGTGTGTGTGTGTGAGAGAGAGAGAGAGAGACTGTTTTAGTGGCTTCCCAGATGTCTTATGCTGGGTCTGTATTTTGAAGGATGTATGTTGAGTCAGCTGTGTATAAAGTGGTGTAGGACAGGATTTCACAGATAAACTGCATCAGATGGTGAAACCACAGGCATGCTTTTTGTGCACTTACAGTATTTAGAATACAGGTTCCCAACATCTTCTGCACATGCAATTTATATTTGTTTGTTGTTGTTTTTTTTATTTCTCTTCTAACACCATCTACTGTAGTTTAGGAAAGCGGAACCTGGTAGTCCATAATAAGATCTCAGTTAGGAACTTGTAATTTGTGACCCGTCATATCAAGTATGGTATCAAGTCACACAGGTTAGTTTTGTGCTCTGGACAATACAGTGCAATAAGGTATATGTATCAAATCCTCAATTTATGAAAAAAAAAATATATATATATAATAATAACTTCAGTTTTCAGGTTGATAAATTCTGTATCGTCGTGATTCTTCAACACAGTTAAAATTTTTAAAGCCGTTTTAGTGAACACTGTCCAAGCTGGTTACAACAGTGCATGTTTTTTTGCTACAAAACAAAAAATGAATTGAGGCTAAGGTTTCCTTTTTTCTTACTACTTCACATAATTCTCTTTTAGATATTCTGAAAATAAGATTTTTTTTCCTCCTTACAATTAAGCTCTCACTGGCCATATCTCAGCAACTGGACATGATAAAGTAATAAACCTGGTATCATAATGGAGCTTATTGAACCAGGAATTTGATGAGGACTACTGATCAGGACCTGATTTGACTTGACAGGCCACATTTAAAGGCAACTGATGGGTTGCAAACCTTAATAGGGTCTAAACCTAAAAAGACCGAGAGTTTACCTTTACTGATAAAGGAAAAGATAATGCACAGCATTATTAGGCAAGCTACAACTGGTGAATTTGGGAAGAGCAAGAACACAATATACATCTTCTGAACCATCCTTCTACCATTTAATCTGTGGCATGGAAAGCACAAACTTGAAGTCTTTGCACTACAATATTTGCAATAAATACTGGTGGAAGAGCTCTTTTCATGGCTCCCTTAAAGATGAGACCATGACTAAGATGTAAACAGTAACCTTCAAATGAAGAGAATTGAGTGCCAAAGATGATGTTGAACAAGCCAGTTGAAAATGGTCAGGCAAATTGAAAGTTAAACAAGCATGGAAAAGGACTGTCTGATTGAAGGCGCCAACAGCGACATACTGATATTGATGTCACTCTCAAGGCCTGAAAGTCCTAATTTTCTTTGTAAGAGTGGAGACTGCTTCCAAATGTGTAGTGTAATGAAAGTTTTCAGCAAGGTGAAAACATGTAAAGGAATTCAGCAAATTAGATGTGTGTGTGTGTGTGTTTGTGTGTGTGTGGATATCGTTACACAGAGTTTTCTTTTCCAACTAAAAACCTCTTAGTTTATTGCATCCATCTGTTTTAAATCAGCAAGTTAAAGACAGGTTTGGATGTACGTTATAACTCGAGTAGGGGAAAAAAAAAAAAGGTGTGTGAAATTGAGTGCAGCAAGGGAATTGGCTGTAATGGCAGAGAAGTTAAAATACTTGTGCAAATTTGGCTCTTTTTCTACTGGCAGATTCCAAACAGCATCTGGTGGGCTCTTGAGTGTGTCCTGATCCAAACCGAATAATTTCTTCTTGCTTTCCTCCTGCTCCTCACCGTTAACGTTCTCTTTTCATTTTTCTTCCTTACTTGTTGCTGATGGTGCTTCGAAGAGAAACACATGGCGATTTCTGAATATGTACAAATTACCATAAGAAAAAACGACAATAGGAGGTTTTTCATTCGCTACCTGCCGTAATTGTCGCAACATATGGCATAAATAATTTCGGTGCAAATGTATGCGCTAATTATTTGCAGATGAGCCTCAAACAGGCGAGCCATTGAAGTGGAATGAAAGCAAGTTTTGCAATCACCTTAAATTTCGCTAAGCATTTACTGGTAAGTAAACTTAGCTTAATTTAGTTACTTTGGCTCGCTGTCTGGCGCTGTCGGAGAGTGGGAATGTTGAGAGTTTCTTCTTTCTTCCACTGGCACATTCATATGAGGTCCATTTAAAGCCCATTTTATCTAATTAGGAGTAAGACAGTAATATATCATCTTTGGTTATTGAGGGATAGTTTATCCAGATTATGAAATTACAAAACCTAGGTTTGAATGACAGTTTTAATGCTTTTTTGTTCATTTTGTTACAATTATAATGCAACGTCCCTGCACACTTTGGATCGCATTTGACAGATTTAACCATCTTCCCGACTGATTTCAATAACGGATGCCTTTATGTAAATATATACTAATACTAAGATACTAATTTAAGAAAAGAAGTTTAGAGTTTAGAATTACATTTATAGAATAACAGGACATGTGTATGTCCATGCATATTGTATATCTCTACATTTATTTACCTGAAACTGGCAAAAGGCATCAAGCTGACCTGTTGACATGCCACTGCTGATTTCATACCCTATTAGTTTTGAGCCTTATTAGCCATGCTATCTGTCCACCCCCTCCACCTATTAACGGAATATGTTTTTCATTAAATGGTGTGTACACACATGCCACTAGGGCTTTTTGATGGCTAGTCTGACATGATCAAAACCAACTAGTCCTGCTTTCTTCATCTGCCTTCATATTGACGTTGACAGCCTTAACTAGCTCTCCCACTGTTTTCAACACTAAATACGACTAAGAGTTAGCTGATAATTGGAAGCAGGCTTGAAAAAAAACTAAATTCTTTGCTTTTTGTCTTGGCTGCCGTTTACCCAAAGTTTTTTTTTTCCCCCTTCTTCCCCTTCTTCTCCTTCTTTTTTTTTCTTCTTCCAAAAGGCCTCCTTTCATACGCCACTGTTTCTTTGTCAGGTGGAGAAGCGAGCAAAGGGGGAGTTAGAGGTCTAATTTGAAGTAATAAAATTCTCTTTGTTTTAGTTTGCCCCAGCCCATTCATCATCACTTTATTTAATACAAGGAAATAATTGTGCCATCCTGCCGCTGCTAATGGCTGCGTTTGCTCGCGTTCGCTTTGTTGATCGAAATGAATGAAATTAGGATAAACAGCCTTGCTCGTCGCCTGCAATCAAGGCCTGATTAATGGCGCTGGTGTTTCAGCGCCGCTCCCTCGCTCCAGAACACCTGATATCTTTCCCATAAACAAGCTCCGTTTGTCTAAATGGAGAGGCGAAATGACGCATTTGATGAGTTTGTGATTGACCCTGTCCCACGGGTGCTCCGGGAGCCGCTGACTGATGCTCTGTCAGGGAGGAAGCATGAGGATTTATTAGACATACTGATTAATGGGGTGAAGTGCATTTTCATAATCATGCAGGCCGGCCAGGGGAACATGTCAGACAGGGGCAAGAGTGAGAAAAGGGTTCGAATCTGTGGAGAGAGAGAAATAAAAACACTTGTGATACAATTTCATGTCTCATTGATGCTGATGAAGCAGCACCTGCTTTATCAAGGAACAGTGTAGTTCACAGCAAACTGAGTTCAGTGCTGTGTGTGTGTGTGTGTGTGTGTGTGTGTGTGTGTGTGTGTGTACAGGTACGTGTGTGGGAGCCAGCATGTCTGTAAACGCATGCGAATCCCAGCTTGTCAGAATAACAAAGTTTGGAAGTGCGTTAGTGCGCATGTTGAAGCGCCTCTAATCGTTTTCTATCCCTTTTCACTTTCAAAGCAATTGTTAGTTTGTATTCGATTAATGAGGATTTTTTTCCCCCATGTAGAAACTACAGGAATAAACTTAGCACGATTTATAAATATTTAGACACCTGCCCTTTCTAATATGGAGTTTCAGGTCCACAGCAGATGGCATGGATGAGATTTGTTTTCTCCTCCGTAATGGATTTGTCTGGCTCTCAGATCGACTTCTCCCTCTTTTCTCTCCTCACACGTTTCTATACACATGTTTCACATTAACCCACATCATTCGCTTAACCATGTGCCATTATGGCTTCTCTTCACAGCGGAGGAGTTCGTGTTACCTGCTAATTTAGCACTTCAGATTTGTTTAAATTAAAATTTCAAGCAACTGTGTGTCACCACTTTTTGAAACATTTGAGAAACGAACATCTTTGACAGAGTCGTTTGGCGGCATTTTATACGCCTTCCTTGTTCTCGGGTTTGTAGGCGATCCCATCCATTTATTTTTTCCAGCTTGCTTGTACTTCGCCTGAAAAGCTCACACACACTTCAGTCGTTCTGCCCTGCGTCATTTGGCATTGGATCTGTCCGGCAAATTTAGACATAACAAACGCCACCCCCGCCATTGCCATGGTTTGGTCCGCTGATGACAGAGACGTCAACGTCCTGTCCGTGAGATTGATGGCACGCCGAAAACACATTTGACATCCTATCTCTCTTTCTTTTTTCGTTCTCTCTCTCTCTTCTTCGCTCATCCACTTTCTCCCAAAAAATCTTGTCCAACACTCAGGGCTGGTGAAGAGAAATAAACAATTAATCCCTCTCTTTTTTCCTGCACATTTTGGTCTAATTAGTCAAGCAGCAATCAGGGCCTTGGAGAAGTATGTGCCTCATTCCCTCATTTAAGGATAAATAAATAGAAGAAAGAACATCGCAGTTCTTTCATCTGCTGTAGAAAGTGCCGTGGATGAATTAATGTTAGTTTAAGGTTTTTTTTTTTCCCTCCATCGTATTTTTTCTCCAGCACATATATTTGCATTCTTTTTGTTTTTCCCCCCTCCCTTCCTCATCCGTCTCCAAGCAGGGACTCTATTTATTCTCCATCTGTATGGCACGTGCGCGTGGACGAGGACAGAGATGTACATGCAGATAGCGTAGTGACGCATGTGTTGGATCTTCTATTCCCACCACAAGCACAAAAATAGTCACTCTTTTCTTTTTTTTTTCGGTCATGCCTTCTGTCTGTTTAATAACCAGTTTCCGATGATGAAAAGAAAGACCGCCTTATTATCACTTACTGTATTCTCGCTTCTGATTGGTCAGATGGTGTTCTTTCAGCAGCTCTGACAGGAGTGTTGTCTGTAATTCAAATCAGAGGTTTCTATAAATATTCATCCTAACATCATAGTTTATAGAGAAATACTGTAGCTAGTCCAGAGTCATATGGTGGATGACATTTTCTGCGAGGAGCTATTTAACACCCATTATTTATGGTTTATTTGACAGAAGGAGTCTCCAGTATCAGAAATACACAGTGCAGTGCAAACGTCTTGAGCTCCCCCCCTCCTTTATTTCTTCATATTTTGTTTCAAACGTTCCAGATTTTCTTTCTCTCTTTTTTTTTTTAATGCAGTCTTGAGGAATAGTTCTCCAGGCTTCTTGTAGGATTTTTTTTGGCTCACATTTTCAGTCCAGTCCCTTTAGAAGAAAGTTTTACAGGAATTGTTTTTTTTGTTTGTTTGTTTGTTTGTTTAAGATATACATTGACCTATGAATAATTCAAGCTTGAAAACATGTAACTTAAGGCATGAACCAGTGAGAAACGGGTGCAGATGATGACAGATGATCAGGCCACTGATTGGTATACTGGTGATACTGAACCCTGAGTGGTTGAAATAGACGAGAGGGGAAATGAGGCTGCTGCTGAGGTTGTTACGTAAGAACAATCAATTTTTAAAATGTATTTTTCGGGACTTTGCAGCCTGTCGCAGTAAAACATTTGTCCCATTTCTTGACTGGTATTTCCAAATTGTCTGTAGTGTGTGATAATGTGTGTGTGATTGTGGCCTTGTTTTGGGTTGGTACCCAATTCATGGTATAGCCTGACTTGTGCCGAGGCTACACCATGTTTTTAGAGACAGGCTCTAAGTAGCCCACTACTCTATACGGGATAAATGGCATAGATGTTGGATGACTGGATGGCTAGTACCCTTTTTTTGTGAAAGTCTATGATGCATAGTACAGTATATCGACAAGCTGTGTAGTGTGTTCCTTTATGGTCTGAAATTAAGTGCTGGAGCGCACTCTTCCTTCATTCTCACTTTATTATCTTAATCAGAAGCCAGAGGAACAGATTAATAAAGACGAAAGTGTTTAATTCCTGTTGTTGTGTTGGTCTGTCTGTTGTAATGCCTCACTGCTTCCTCTTCCATTTGCTGCACAAACAGTAGATGAGCATCTAACGATAAACATATAATCCCCTGATGCGCACATTTCTAATCCCCCCTGAATTACACCCACCCAGGAATTACCACTAGATTAAAATCCCTCCTCCTCCCCCCTAAACCTCGTTTGCCTTGTCCTCGCCTTGTAAACATAGCCACTTGGCCTTGGCAGACAACACCAGGCTTCGATAAGGTAGCATTAGCCGAATCTGTTGAAAAAAACAGAGGAACACCATCTCGGACAAATCATCCTATTTTATTTATTTTTTTATTGTGCGAGTAATCCGTTACCCATCCATCCATCTTTTCACTCTTCTTTCTCCAATCACATTTGCCGCAACCCACTTTATCTCGCAGTCACAGACGGCTTAAGAGCGGGACGATTATAGGTGTAATCGCTCGTGTTTAAGATGCGCCGATAGCAGATTAACATCTCTTTTACTATCGCGAAAAAGAGAGGGCGCTCTGGAACACACAGACGAGATCTCACTCCCGATCAAGAAAGACTCCGAGTAAAACCTCGTTCAACAAATTTGCAAGCTTATGTCACTTAAATGTAAGCCCTGGATTTGCGGATAAGTAGATTTCAGGCACAAGGCAAGAACTAGCACATTTTGGAAGCGTTATAAGCCAGTATAATTCACCAGATTTCTGTGCTTTTTTCAAATGTTTTTCGCTGGAATAATATTAGCTAAGCTATATGGTCTATATAAGCATGAGGAAATCTTTCTATAAAAAAAAAAAAAATGTTAAGACCAGTTGAAAATACTTCCTTCCACATGCGCACACGCACACATGCACACATACACTCTTGTATGCTGGAGAATGGATCTCAGGTGGCTTTCTGGAGCAGAGCCCTCCAGCAAGCTTTAGGTGAAGATCATTACATGTGCATGAAGGGTGTTAGGGGCCCGCTGTTCTTCGGTCTCTCGACACCAATAGCCGACTTTCAGTCAGTAGGTGCTCCGTCTTACCCCATATACCCAAATTACAGTATGTGTATGTTCTGTTTAGGTCAAATTGAATCGTTTTATCTTTAAAATTTATTCATACCTAAACAGATTTTTGAGTTTCTCAGCGCATCTCATCACCTTTAATTGGTGTCTCAGTCTCTTCAAGATCGGATCTTTTGGCTTTTAAAAAGAGTTCGCACATACACGAATCACAAATTAAATGTATTTCCTCAGGCTTTTAAGGCTTGGCACATTCTTCAGGATAATCCCATCGCTGCCCTGTGTTTGTAGCTTTCCTGTGAAATTTTATGTAATGCTGTCCTTGTGGCTTTCATACTGTAATAACAGCACCGAAAGAGATTTTTTATTTCATTTTTTTTTATTTTCCCTAACATGTGACATTAAAGAAGGTAGTAGGATAAAACACGCTTCCCCCAAGAAATAGGAAGCCGCCAGCATCACACCCTGAGGAACACTATCCGCCTTCTTTTGCATAAGACGAGTTTACTAACTAGTGTTCCTGTGATTAATGGTCGACAGATACTGTGCCAATCCTCCCTCCTAGAAAGCATGGCGACTTAAGGCAAAATTGAATAAAGTCTGGTAATGGAACCAGGTGAGTAACCAGTGGCCAGTAGTTGTTAGTCTTTCGGCTGCTCCCGGTGAGGGGTCGCCACAGCGGACCAACTGATCCGTACACAGCAGCTTGGCCCAGTGTTTTACACCGGATGTCCTTCCTGATGCAACCCAAGTTATCCAGGCTTGGGTACTGGGCACTGCTTTCATTAGCTGGGGTTTGGGCATTGAAACCTGGTCGTCCGCATGGTTGGCGAAAACCTACCACTGAGCCATTAATGCACTTAGGTATCCAATGACCAGTATTTTTACATATTGTGGACACTCCCTGCTGTGCTGGGCATGAATCAGCGTACTGTGCTTGATACCTCTTGATAAAGGTCTCAAGCACGATACGGTCTACTCGGGCACAGTTCGACTTATATATGGAAGCCGTCCATATCTGAACACGGAGGTGGACTGTTATTTAGGATGCCACCCAATCATCTCCTGAACTGTGTGGCAACAGCAGATAAGAAAGGAAGGCAGGGTCACTTGAAATATCAGTAACATTACGCACAGCGTGAAGGTCAATTTATTGGTCTGCTTCTTCTCTTTGTGTTTACTGGCAGCTCACAAACCAACTAGGCGCATACTGAGAGTAAATCAGTTCTTTAATGATTATTGTTTTCCCCTATGGTAGTAAAATCATGCCAAAATTGTACAACATTAGTAAACCATGACCAACAGTTGTTCTGATATTCATATTTGTGTGCCAAAATATATTTTTGCTTAACATCCATGACAAGGAAAGGACTGCTGATATTTGCAAACCCTTAGATAATGGAATGCGATTCGTGTATCTGGTATATTTCTTTTTTGTGTGTTTGTATTGTGTAGATTTTAAAGCCGACAACAATTTTTATGTTAAATCTTTAACCAGCATGACTGCTGCCTAGCTTATCTTCATGTTTCTTTTTCTACAGGTTGCATTTCTGCCATGTAATATGCAGTGTCGGTCATTTTGATAAAACGATAATAAAAATGTGTGGTCAGTGTGTGTCTTTATGTCTCTCTATAATATTGTCTGACCTGCTGTTAGTTCCATGCCTAAAGGGTACTTCAATGAACTTTACAGTCCTGTGTGTGTGTGTGTGTGTGGGGGTGTGTGTGTGTGGGTGTGTGTGTGTGTGGGTGTGTGTGTGTGTGGGTGTGTGTGTGTGTATTTGTGATGCATGCATGCATGCATTTGTGTTTATAGCAGCATCTGTCAAGGGTTTTTTCTAATCCCCCTATGGGTCAGTTCCTCAGAGAGCCCACTAAGCCACTTCACTGACTTTGATCCAGTTTCGTGGGGCAGTTTAGTTTCCCATAATGCTGTTGATCAATGATTTCCTTTCAGCGCTGATGTAATTAGTGGGGTTTAAGCTCATCCCCAGGCTCTGTTGAGCTCTTTGGGGGGTGCAGGGATTTATTATTCAGCAGCTTTAAAGGGGATCGATAGGGGCTAGTTGCTCTACAGAGACTTGCCCACATCGGGTTCTTTTGGGGTGGAGAGGCCTTGGGGGTTCAGGGGGAACACAAAGATGTCTGGAAGGCATTGGGGATCTCTGTGGTAACACTGTTTACTGGTTCAGCGTGGCAAAAACTTGATATTGATGGTTAATAATGAGTAGAAGGCTTTGTTGTTACGCCTTAAGGATGAAGTATAGTTATTGAGAAGGAGTGAATTTGTTTATACAAAAAAAGAAACTTGCTGTTCCCCATACTGTAGCATCAAAATCTTGAAACTGTA
>JAQMYJ010000018.1:6995909-7015050 GCA_030014305.1 Clarias laeviceps | reverse complement strand
CTGTCATTGCCAACAAAGGGTATATAACAAAGTATTGAGATGAAATTTTGTTATTGACCAAATACTTATTTTCCACCCTAATTTGCAAATAAAATCTTTAAAAATCTTACAATGTGATTTTCTGGATTTTTTTTCTTTTTTTTTCTCATTTTGTCTTTCATAGTTGAGGTATACTATGATGAAAATTAGGCCTCTCTCATCTTTTTAAGTGGGAGAACTTGCACAATTGGTGGCTGACTAAATACTTTTTTATATATACACAGAGAGAGAGAGAATCAAAAGTAACCTCACTTTGCGACAGTTCGTACCAAACTTTTTTAGATTAAATTTTTATTGTACAGAAAAGTTTCTTGGCTTCTTATTGTACATCCATTACATCCATGTATCTAACACCAGAGGGCACTTGCTTCTCTTTTCTTTCCTCCTCTTTAATTTTCTAACAGTGTCTAAATATTTGCTTTCTTGCATACCCTTCCTTTATCTCCCTTTATCTTCTGGTTATCGCTCATATCAGGGCATGAACAGCTCTCCTGCCGATCCACAGTGGGCCTGAAAGAGTGCTGGAGCCGATGTGGCGATGCGGAGTGGAATGGCAAAAAGAACCAGAGCTGCTGTTGCTCTCACTTTGTTTTCCTCCAGCCCACTCTAACGTCTGCTGACATGTTAGTTGTGCATCCAGCCCATCGCCGACTCCGCTCCTTCTTCCCCTTTCTTCTCAGATTTACTCTTCCAATTCTGACGAGGCAGACGATCATCTGTCATTCCTGTCCGAGCCTTTTTTTTTTTTTCCTGCTTTAAAAAAATATTATATCTTATATTTTCTTTTTCTGGGAGACTTCCTGAGCCCCACATTTGGGAGATGAAAGGCGCGCGATAGCACCGAATCTCTGGCCTGCCACTGAATGCCTTGAACGCTCTGACAAAGCTGTCAAAGCTCATTTTGCCTCCAACCGCCACGGCGAACTTCATCTGCCATTCGCAATAAGCGGCGGTAGTAGCCAGACGCGTATTTCAGGCCTTGTCAAAGGGCCGGCTGATATAGCAGCTGAAGCCCTGTTCAGAGCCGCTCTTTCTGTCTTATTTTGAGCCGTGTATACACACTGTATTCCAGCCTGTTTGTTGCCAAATACAGAAAGTGGACAGAAATCCAGATGGATTGCTTTAAAGGCTTCACATGCAACAAATTGGATTAGGGGAGCACTGTGTACATGTGGCTGATTTAAAACAGGGATTAGAAACCTAGCAATGGAGTTAATTACTAGTTTAATTCTTATCACCACCTGTAGCAGGATTGTTTATAAATCGTGCTCATTAATTCAAATTTAAATGGTAATTTAGCAGATTTAAGACATGTATGTTTTTTTGGTTTTGTTTTTTTGTGCGTAGAAAATATAGTATAGTTCTACAACTTTAAGTATACTGTAACTGTTTCACAGTTATTGTGTTGTGACTAATAATTAGTGTATACGTTAGTTGTTGTAGACTGCAAAATTCAATATTTTTTGTGCTTTCATAGGTTGGTCAGGTATAATGCAAATTTTTTTCCATTTCTTCTTATACATTACTATGTATTATATACATAATATATACATGTATATAATGTATAATATATACATTATGTACAGTACATGTATATGTATATATCGTGTTGCAATTTTAAGACCATGACCCTTAAAAAAAAGTTGTCCTAATTTAAAAGTTGTATACCTTAGCTTTATTCAAGAGTTTCACAACCAAATTAAGCATGAGTAATTAAATGTAGCCCATTCCATATAACATTTAGTTTTATCATTTTAAAACCAAGGGCAGTGTTTGGCAATGCAAAATAAAGACAAATACAAGAGTTTACCATTTTGCTATCTAAAAAGTAAGTGTTACTGAGCAGCACATACAGTATCTCTAATTATTATTTTTAAATAATTCACTCCTATAGTATGGAGTGCACCACCTGTAGGATTGTAAAGAATCCGCATCGTTTTGCCGCCTCAGATGCCTCAAAAGTGCGTATCGAGTAGTTGTGAGCATGCGGTCACGTGCAGCTTGTAACGTAGGCATGTAAGGCATCTAATGTGACTAATTAGCTGACTTGGTGTGTAATGAATGGGTTTGAGACTAATTAATTCAAGGGATTTGGAGAATAAGGCTGATGATAAACTAAACTTTTCATAATGTAACACCATAAATATGCATTTCTGTTGGACCACTCAGAAGCTTGTGCACTCAGCACAGAATTGGTACCATCCAACATGGTCGTTCATGGCTGATCAAGCTGAAAAACAGCCAATTCCGGCCACGGAATCAATTAAAAATCGATTTTGAAGTCAATGTGGAGATACATGAATCGGGACACAAAAGAAGCGCGATTCATAACTGAATTATTTTTTTTCTCCAGCTCCTAATGCTTCTCTTTTCATTTTTTTCATTTTTCTTTGTGTCAGATGTAATGTGGTGGTATGTTTGTCTTGTCAGCTGTGGCCTTTTCCTGTCCATTCTCAAGAACAAGAACAACCCCTGCAGTGGTGTGTGAAAACAGGAAGTGTGTGTACGCACCGCAGGAGCAGTTGGCTTTTATGTAGAAGGGCACTCGGGGGAGCTCTCCCTGCTGAAGGAGAAGGAGAAAGCACTGCTTCCTCTCTTCATCCCTGTATACCTTTGCGCAGTGCGCATCACTACATCACATTTAGCATACAGCAAAACCATAACGTCGTCATCGCACCATGATTCTCTCGGATATTCTGTCTTCCGGTAGCATTTGGCTGAAACTATGAACTTTTCCAACTCGAACCACAGGTGGCGCATTACCGGACCCATTTGGCTTGCATCTGGCCACCTTCTAATGCAAACTAATGAAAGGCCTTGTCCTTCTTTTGGCCTAATTTCCAGCAGCAGCGCCTTCATTTTAAAGTCAAAGGGGTCGGTAGAGCTTCACGGTTATCACGTCGTTTCTTCGGCTGTGCAATATTCAGTGCGCTGCAGATGTTCATGAATAATGTCCATCGTTCACCGCTGGAGGTGGGGTCGGAGGAGGAGGGTGGAGGAGAGGGAGAGGGCCAGATGAATTACATGGAGGGGGGATCTGACAGGGCGCACCGAGCTTTGTGATCATTCCAAAGTTCTAATAATCTCCCTCACCTTGCCTATTTTGCCCGTAATGAAAGAGAATAGGTGATTGCGCCCTGGGCTATGTTCACCCGCGTCTCCGAAGGAGGAGTGCGGCCGAGGCCAAGAAATGAACTCCGAACGAGCGTCGAATTGGCTCTGACAGCGTGATAGACAGTGACACCGGTTCTGTAGCAAAACAGACATGGTGCTAATTGTTTATCAATATTTTAAACAAGGTGATTAAGAGAGGGAAGCGAGACCATGCATGTGAGGAGCCGCCTCTGTAGGGGTGTGTTTTTTTTTTTTTTTTTTTTTTTTACTCCTCTCTTGCTTTTTCTGCCTCTGTCTTAAAAAAAAAAAAGAAGAGGGAAATATAAATCCCCCACCCATAATACAAAATGCTTTTCTGGACTTAAGCAGCAGCGCCTGACTGAGCACAATCCCAGACCACCGTGTCTCTGGCCCTTTGTCCTAGATGTTTAAGAGCTAGTCTTGGTCCTGCTGGGCTCTGCTTGAGACGCAGCCGCTCCCGGCCGCCTTGTATTCTTTTCTAAGTGGCCACCTTTGTGGGAAATCTTGTGTGTGTCGGCCGACGTTTGCGTTTCATGTGCGGGGGTCTCCGGGGGGAGTCTTTTTCTCTTCATACACTCTCAACGGGATCTAACTTGGCCATCCTTTATGGCTGAAACTGAGCCTATTCACCTTTGTTCACTTAACACACACGCTCCAGCGCCACCCACATATATATATATATATATATATATATATATATATATATGGCTCAACTAACACATCTTTATCTATTCTTTGTCTAGCTATAAAACATCTTCATCTCTCCATCCGTCCTACAGTAGAATTGAATTTCACTCTTGTCAGCCAAGAACAGGAATCTGATGCTGCAGTGGCCACTAAGCTAAACTGGATAACTGAAGATTGAAAAAACATCTCTTTTATTCAATCAACTTGTCCAATTTAGTGGTGGAGACATTTGTATTTTAGCCGGAGCTTTACACATTTGAGTTGAATGTCACATTCTAGGGTATTATTTTCTGCAATGAAACGAGACAAAGTTTTAACGTCAAAAAAAGAAAAGGGAGGCATGTATGATAAAAATTCCAACAACCAGTCAATCCCCCCTCCCCTTGAGTTGTCCAGTTTGTTTACCTTGTGCCTTTTGAATGACAGGAGTGGAGTTCAACTTAATATGCTCTTCTGTGATTGGATCCTGTCTGCTTGTCTGTTTTGTGCGTCATGTTGGGATGCTTTTTTGCTCACCATGGTTGTAGTGAGTGATTATTTGTCTTGCTGTAATCATTCTGTCCATTCAAACCACCCTGGCTGTTTTTCTTGGGCCTCTCTCATCATCAAGAGTAAAATTGCTCCTCATTGGATGCTTTTTATTTTTGGTTTGCATCATTTTGTGAAAGCTCTATCTAGTTTCATGTGAACATTTTCATGCGTTGTCCTGCTGATACCTGATTGGATAATTTGATAGGGTATCTAATGTGTCCATTGAGTATCAGGGTAGCTGATACCTGATTGGATAATTTGATAGGGTATAATTTGATAGGGTATCTACGGGTGAAGTTATTGTCCACCCTAAGTAACCACCCCCCAATAAGCTCTTCTCTTCGTACATGTGGATAGTGACATCTTTCAGCTACATCTCTAGATTCCAAATTATCATATATTCATGCTATACTTTGACCCTCGAGCCCACACACAAATTTGACAGATGTCCAAACACCACATGCATGCTTCCTCGAATGTTGTGATATCTGAAAAGGCGCCCAGACCTTTAGTCCAGTATGAGAGCAGTAGGGGAGCATAAGTCCAACAGAGCAGAAGAGAGTTGAGAAGATGAGAGTCCAGTGACGTGGGGGGGCATCGGGCACTCTGAATGGAAAGAATAGGGTGCGAGAAAGGACGGGCCCAGAGGAAAAGATCAAGAGGGAAGGGTCAGTTTGAGCTGAGAATTTTTTTTGCATGTGTTATGCAGTCCTTGAGCCTCTGGTCCGTTTCTTCCTGGACGTATTTCTACAAAAGAAGGTCACCAAGCTCTACATATCAAAGCTTGGCTTGATCCATGTGACTCCATGGCCACGAGGATCTTTTGCTCTCATTTCACTCTCCAGCTTTCATCCTAAGTCCGTTGCCTACTCCTTCTGGCCTCGCAGGAGCCTTTGACGACCTCACGTGCCCGTCTGAGGTGAGGTCCAGTGACTGTGCGTTACGAACTGCCTGCCCTGGAAACTGGGTGAAGTTCTAGGAGCTGAAGAAGTTTCCAGAAAGCTTCTGTAGCGCTGACCTTTCTGACACAACCTGATCACCCACACGTTCCTAGTCGTGTCTCTATACAAGCAGATCTCCGGACCTAAACCCGAGCAAACATGCAGCTCCGTCGTAAGCTTTTAGGAGGCACTCCACAACAACGCAAGTTCAGGTCAGGGAGATGCGGAGATCAGAGGTGGAGTTGAGTCTTCAGCTCTGTTGTCCAGCTGAGGCTCTGTATATCTTCAGTAGAGAGAGAGAATGAATGCAAATATATGCGTTTGTGTTGTTTTTGTGTGTGTGTGTTTGTTTTCTAGCTTTATATCAAACTCTCATTAATAAAACAGTATAGATCTGCCAAAGCTTTATGTCGGACGGGATGAAAACAAAAATTCCCAGTTGTGTCTCGTTTTCCTAACCGGATAACCAATATTCACTTAGATAATTAAAGAAATCGCCTCTTGTTATCGTCACAAAGCCGCTGTCAGCTCCGCAGCTCGAAATAAAATAAGGAAGTTACAGTGATGTGGGTGAAGGGAAGTGAGGGGTGTAGGGAGAGTGAGGCAAAAGTTTCATCATGTGAATATTTCATCATTATAAAGAATGCGTGCAGGCTGTTAGACTGCGTTAAAGATATGCCAGGTAGAATTTGATACCATTTCGACAACACGGCGGCGTCGACTGCGCGATTCTGATTGGCCAAAAAAGGGTCGATTCGGTTTCCGGGTTTTCTGTAAACAGCAGCTCTGACTTTGGTTCCAGCTATGAGGAAAATCGCAGGTTTAGATCAACACCGCTCGTTCAAGTATGCTATCGCTTGTTTAGTAAGAACTTTTTGAGAAAAGAGGAAAAAATTTGATTGTTGAGCTTCCAGGAAGGAGTCGTTTATTTTGCTGTGCTTATTTCGAAAGTGAATCAAGAGGTAAAGGAAAATCTTTAGGACTTCAGAAAGTTTGTGTTCTTTCTCTGTAATTAATTTAAGCACAGAGACAAAGGCTGATAAGTGGAACGCTCGTTTATTGCTGTTGGTAAATAATAAACAAAAACAGTTTTGTGGATGTTTCTGAATATTAAATGTAAATATAAATGAATAAAAAGTACGTCTTAAGGCTAACAGTTTGTAAATAAAAAAAATGAATAAAACTTTCTTGGACACCCTGTTGATCACATTTCCTGGTTGTAATGCTATCACATCATTGTGTTGATTATTTTCTGTACCTCGCGTTGTGTTGAATTCCTTACTCCACAGTATATTGCTCACACATTTTATCTCTTATTAAAGGATTTTTTTTTCTTTTCACCCAGACATTTTAAAAACTTAATGAGTTACACTCCTGGTGTCCGGTTGCTAGTCTGTATTATAAATTATGGAAACGAAATAAGAAAAAAAAAATGCAGCTTTTTGCTTATATGAGTAATTAGTTTAAGTGAGTTTTTTTTTTCTTTTTCGTCGTAAACAGTTCAACCAAGGATGACTTAATTATCGTGTAATTGACTGTATTAAGCTGCATGATGAAAAAGTGTGCGCTCCGAAGCACTGATCTCATCTGCGAAGCCTCTTATGAGAGCGCAGCGCGGCACATATATGAGAGAGAGAGAGAGAGAGAGAGAGAGAGCAATCAAGCAAGACAGGCTTTTATGAATTATTCATCATATTGATATGATATCTCTTTGCGATTGTTTGGTCCTTTAATATTTGACGAAGATCATTTACTTTGGGCTCGAATGTGACAGTGTTTGGTAAATTAACATTTAAGGAAAGTGTGTGTTTGTGTGTGAGAGAGAGAGAGAGAGAGAGAATTCTTAATTATTTTAAGTAGTTTGTAAGTATATATTGTAGATTATTTCTCTTTCCTTTATTTGGCACTTTTACTTGTCCGTTTTTTTCAATACAGATCAAGCCAAACTGTCACACAAATGCATACACACACACACACACACACACACAAAAAGGCCCTTCTTTTTTATGTTTATTTTCATTTGCGAATCCACATTTAAGGCCGTGCTAATTGCTTTCAGCGCAGTGTCTGACTTCCGCTCATTTCTGTCATTGTGCAAATGAAATTCATGCTCAAGTCTAATTTCCCTGAAGCAAATTATGCTGTACATGATGTACATGAAGTGGGTTTAATGGAGCTGCGTTGCACCAAGGCCGCTCAGAAATAGCAAACACTCCTTCGTTTTTGTGTGTGTCTGTCTGTGTTTTTTTTCTTTTTCCCTTTCCTGTCTTTATAAAAGCCCTCTGAAGCGCACCGTGCCACCTAGTGGCAACATTTGATGCCGAGTTTTCGCTTGGCATGCCTTTAAACTTTTGCCCTCATTATTCCAATCAGCCCCAGTGCTAAATTTCCTTTAATCGAATTGTTCTTCATTCTCTGCGTCGCCTCGTTCTTTGTGTTAATAAACAGCTGTTTAACTTTCTATTTCTGATTCTATGCAAGTAAACTTGGCTTTATGCTACTGTGTGTGTGTGTGCGTGTGTGTGTGTGTGTGTGTGTGTGTGTGTACACGTGTTGTTGAGTTCCTTATTCAAAGGGACGTTTTTCCAATCGTGTAACGCGGTAGTGAATATTATGTTTGTCATCCGGTGCGGCTCTGATTTATCACGATTCCTCCAAGCCTGACACTCAGATTCCATTTGAGTGGCATTTGAATGTAAAGCCCTACACACACACACACACACACACACACACACACACACACACAAACACTCATAGATAATTCCAGTACACAATTAAACATTAAAACACACCAAACACAAGCACTCTTTCTTTGTGTGTAAGGGTTTTTTGTTTTGTTTTTTGTGCATGCAAGTGTGCAGAGTAATAACACACAAGTTCATACATGCCTGATATGTAATAATGGCGTTTCTATAGTAACGGCTTATGCTGATACTGTACTGTACTTTACACAGGTTGGTTGTGTCCCATGAAAAGATTTGTTTTTAAGGAGGTGCGGAATTGTGGATAGTGTATGATCTGGAAGGAGTCTCCAGTTTTAGCTGGAAACTTTTTATGAATATGCAAGTCTGCACTTTTCTTATTACTTTCCACAGTAAATAAAAACAGATAAAACAAAGCATGGTTTAGTGAAACCCAGAAAAGGGTTTGACCTGTTCAGAGATTGGGTGGGTTCTAATTTGCATATTAATTCAGTCTGATTAATGAAAAGTGCAGGCGTTTTATATATATATATATATATATATCTTTTTCTGTTGTCTGTTGTGTTAAATGTGTTGTAATTGTCTTTTGTTGCTGTTGTTGTATCTTTCTCTCAGTCTTTTTGGTAGAGCAAACAAAATCCGTAGCCACTAAACATCTGCTGGCCTCCAGGCGCTCGTCCTCCTTCGCTCGTCCGCTCCATCCTGCCCTCCATCTCTCTCACTTTCCTGCGGTTGTGTAGTTTTAATCAGGCTGTTTGGACTTCAGAGGGAATAAGAGATGGCCTGTAAACCACCACTCTCTGTTTCGTTCTCACCACCAGTCTCTTCGTCCCTCAAGATATTCCTGCTTTCCTTTCACCTCCCACACACACTCACACACTCGCAAGCCCTTCCCATTTGTGCTTCATTTCTTTACCTCTTTTTCGACTTAATATAATTCTTTACCTCAGATCCGACACAGAGTATCTTTTTTTCTGTAGAATATTTTAAATCCTTATCATCGCTCGATAACTTTTAAATAATGTACAGTATGGTTTTAAATTTCCTTTTAAATGTAATGGTCACCAAATCATCAAAATGATCACCAAGCTTGATTATCTTCCAGTTTTGCGAATGTGTTTTATTCCTCACACTTTCCTGCGATTCGCCAAGTATGACTTTCTTTTGTCTCTCAATTCAATGACGTCTAGATTTTCTTAGGTAAACTTCGAAACATTAAATGGTCTAAAATTGACCGTTAGAATAGTTCTTAAAAATACACCAAATAAACCTAAATCGCTTGCATCTTCCACAAAAACTCTTTATTTTATTTTTTTTAAGACTGTTTCCGCTTCTTCTTTTGAGTTTATGGACGGTTGGTGCATTACCGCCACCTACTGGACTGGAGCATGGTGCAGAAAATTACCATTGTTTACTTTAAACAATTAACCAGAAACCAGAAAGCATATAGAAGCATATCAGTTGTTTATCAAAAATCTTTTAGTTGCTTTTAATACTTGAAATAAATCGCACAAGTAACTTGAAGTGATGTTGAATCTAATTCAACAGAATCGAAAAACCGCAAAACTCAAATCAATTCGAATCAGCAGTCTACCTTTAATTCACGGCGCTTATCAGTAATCACACATTTCTTAATCGGTTTATGTGGCACTTCCGGCATATACAGTAAGTCCATGTGTAAGTTACTGTAGAAACAATAAACTAGAACATTAATCAACACCTTCTGATCAATGCATTACTGTGCCATCAGTAGTTTTTTATCAACTTTCAAATAAGTGATACTTTCATTGTTTCTAATCTAAACACATGTCTTAGCCAGTCCATGCTTTCCCAGTTAGGCCTTCTGTTCTTCCTCCTCCTCCTTTTCCTCCTCATCCTCCTCACTACCTCCATAGTGAGTAGGGTAGTGAGATGTCAAAGATTAAGAGAACTAGAAGCGTAAAGATAAACTAGCGGAGGTAAGCAAGCGGTATACAGTATATTTCACGCCTCACCAGGGGTGTGCACCTGCTGCAGGGGCTTCCCCGCTACAAGGAGCTAGCGCTGCACACAAACATGCACACACACAAACACACTTTTTGGTAGTCAGACCAGAGTAATTAATCACAAAGGACCAGGATGGCTGATGTCTGGTTTGATTGAGAGGCCCCAGGCTGGACTGGACAACTCCGACTAGGGATAGAGAGTG
The DNA here is from genome assembly GCA_030014305.1 of Clarias laeviceps. Classification (NCBI taxonomy): domain Eukaryota; kingdom Metazoa; phylum Chordata; class Actinopteri; order Siluriformes; family Clariidae; genus Clarias; species Clarias laeviceps. The sequence goes on along the minus strand of JAQMYJ010000018.1, from coordinate 7,004,827 downwards.
TGTGTGCGTGTGTGTGTGTGTGTGTGTGTGTGTTTGTGTGTGTGTGTGTGTGCATATAATGGTTTAGGGCTCTATTTTGGGGAGGGAGAACACCCCGAGATGAAGATACAGGCAGTTAAGATCTTGGCGTCCTGAGAGGATTCCCGTCTCTCAGACACGCAGTAATTGCTTGACTGTAAACTATTTTCTCGGGCTTCTGAAATCTAAAGCAGGACTTCACATGATCTCTCTCTCTCTCTCGTCTCTCTCGCCTCCTTTTTGTGGTTTCATAATGCCACCTTGGTTTTCTTTCGTTCTTTTTGTTTAATCATCCTGCTGTTGCATGTAGCCGAGGGAAAAAAAAAACAAAAAAACAACCTGCTTGCTTTCGTTCTCTCCATGTGGGAGTCTGTGGAAATGCCCTAAAGCTAGGAGAAAGGTTTTCCTGGTCAATATTGCATCCTGGGGAAATGTGTAAATATTTGCTCCAGCCATTTTAAAAACACGCTTCTCTTTGGCTCATCATCCCTTTATCACAGTGTGAGCGTATTGTACAGTACGTTGTGTACACATTAACGTCTTGTACCTCTACCATCAGCTGCTCAATGTGTAGGAACATGTTGGTGGATAATATAACTGTCGACATTCTGTACCAAACTGTAGCAATGACAAATAAAAATAAAGGTGTTTGTAAATGTATGTATAACCCTTTCTGGTATCTACACTCGTGTGCACTATAGTTTAGGAATAAAACATGACTCCAGTGGTTCGCAAACATAAACATTTCCAGGGATGAGATATCATACTCTTATCATCAGAATATTTTTAAAGTAATCGTGAGGAGTGTCAGAGAGCCAAGTTCATTCTTGTTAGGACTTGGACTGAACATCACCCTGTTACAAGGCTTAAACAGTGTGTGTGTGTGTGTGTGTCATGTTTCTGAGAAAGTTCTCCATCTTGAAGACTTTCCCCTGGGGGAATTCAATTACATATTTCATACAGGAAATTATTATTAACGATTGGACATTTTTCCTTGTCAAGATCAGTCGACACACTTCAGCTTCATAATCAAAAATATTTAACAGGTTTTGGTTACAGTTTTGATTGATGTGTGAAAATTCTCAAAAATCAACTTTATTTATTCAATACATTATTTGGTTCTTTTTTGCCTTTATGAAAACTTGTGGGTTTTTTTTCCCTTGGTGTGTGTTTTGTTTGTTTTTTCCACAGCGACAAACATGCCCCCCCAACCACCACCCCCAACCATCACCACCACCACCAGCACCACCACTGTTATCCTTTGCATGAATAAAATGCCACAATTTTGATGAATAAATGCCTCAAGGCTTTTCTATTTAGCCCAATATCTCCAGTTTCGCAGGAAACACTTCGCACACACTTTTTTAACGCAAGGAACCGAGAAGCACCGATGCTCCAGATACTCCGCTTCGTGCCGTCTTGCTGGCAGGGATCGTACCTGATGAAATCATATTTCTGTTCCATATTTTGATCAACTTCTCAAAGCAAAAAAAAAATTAAAAGACTAAACAGTGTCTTCTAACTAGATGAATGAAGAATCACACTACTGTTATCATTTAACATGCAGCAGACACACTGATCCAATGAAAATCACGATCTCAGTATTGCATCTCGATTTTAAAATTTTTTTAAATTATTTTTTTGTTGTTTTTTTTGCACCCGGTGTATCACGTTGTTTTCTACCCTGCCTGTAACTTTTTAATTTACCATTCTCTGTAAATATAAACTTTCAATAAACAGCGAACGCTGCCTCACAGGCACTTAGACGCAATCCGATCTGTCTCCATCTCCACCCCTACAGTACAAGCGTTGATTTGCATAGCATGCCTTACGCGCTTCAGGGCGGGCTTTTGTGTGGCGGCCGCACACTCGAATTTAATAACCTATCTCACGTGTCTGCTTAATATCATCTCCGGGGGGCCGGCGACCTCCTTCAGTCCGCCCCGATTATCCCAATGAATTGTTTCTTTTCAAAAGAGTAATAAGAAGCGGGTGAAAAAAAAAAAAGGGAGGGGAGAGCGGGGAGTGGCCCGTTAGCCCTCCTGCATCGGATAAATCAGATTGCATTTTAGATTTTATTGAATCTAAATTGCGGGTCCCTCAAACAAGTAACCATCAATCACTCGCCTGATAATGGAGCCCGGCCCGATTCCACCTGATGTTTCCGCCTTATTGTGTCGGGTTGTAACGAGCCGCTGTGGCTAATTGGACCGGCATGTTTGTACGCTACGCATTCGCCCGAGTACATCGATACCGGTTCTGGCACGAGCACGCATCCAGCGGTAACAAGGACAGTTTAAATGAAGCACAGCTCTGCGTGGCTACATGGCTCCAGGGAACCGAGGCTGCAATTACACGCTCAGGCGCTCGCAATTGGATTTCGACGGAGAACGCATTTAGTCGTCTCCATGGCCGAAATGGAATGAAGTGCAGGATGAAGTCAAAGTCTTTAGCCGTGCGACACAATCTACCTAATCGGATAATCTGATAAAGGACTTCCTCTAAAGGATCTCCTCGGTTTACACTTCTAATCAGCGAAGAAGGCGATCTCTTGCGTATACACAGTCATACGTGCGCATTAGCATGAGGTTTAATACCATTATGTTATGTAGGATACTGATACTGGAATAAGACCAAATTTGTGTTTTGCATAAAAATGCATATGAGCAAACATGATGTACACAGAAAAGGAAGGACACAGATTAAAGCAGGATCAGAAAGTGGATCGGATTTCAGACCAAGCCCAGACATTTGCATGCATAATATGTTAAAAGCCTTTGAACTTCAAGATTTACAAATAAAATACAACATGAGATGTTTTATACTTATAGTTGTGAAGTCGTCCATGATATCACCCATTATTTTTATTAATTGGATTTTATTCATTAATATTAGTATTAAAGTGCATAAATATAGACTTCCTTTATCCTGTGCAGACGAGCTCCTGGTGTGCACAAGTGTGTAAGTGAGTGAGCATACGTTCACATCCACACACTGCAATGTTGTTCATCGTGTTAATGTCAGATTGTCTGAATGCTGCTGCTGCGTGTGTGTGTGTGTGTGTGTGTGTGTGTGTGTGTGAGTATGAGATGATCCATAAGGGTAAAACAGAGATTTGTACTGGTGTATTCAGCACAATGAAGATAGGCACTGATGCTCTTTTTTTTTTTCCTCTTTGTTTGTGGGGGCAGATGTCCCGCGAGGCCCAGCAGAGACGAGAGACGGACAAACAGTTTGATATTGCACCACCGCCCCAAGCACAGTGCAGAGAGGGAAAAAAAATAGAGAGAATGCTGTTTTAAAAAAAAAAAAAAAAAAAGTCGAGCTCAGTCTATATATGTATTTATCAGTTTTGACTTGTGTACGCGCTTGTTCACGTGTTAGAGGGTTAAAAGCATCACATCGTTGTTCTTTGACAGCGTAGCCTCACTTATCAACTCGCTTATTCTCGCTTCAAGTATGTACGAGCTCGTCATGAGGACGACCTTAGAGCTTAATCTCTCTGACATTGACACACTCTAACACACCCACAAATGCGCCTTTTCCTAATCCAATCACCCTCGATCTTGTTATCCAGTTAAATTTCTACTAAGCGTACACAAGCGCGGTTAACTTCTATCAGGATTCCGTAATAACCGTGCAGCGCGCTTGTTTTCCTCCTTTCACTCCCTCTTTATTTAAAAAGTTGAAACTCATTGAAGGTAATGATATAAGGGACTCGATTTTGCGTAGCCGCACTCATCAGCGAGTAAAATAGCAATAAAACCGAATTGCACTTGGGAGACACGAGCGTCGAGGAATAAATGATGTGCAGGAACAGAGGCGTAATTAATTTACAGGCTGTATTGATAGTCCTGCCACACTCCCCGCTATATTTCTTAATCTCCTCTAACATCTTTATTATTCGGAGGAAAGCAGAGTCAACAGCCTAAATGAATTGCTGAAAGATTCGTACACAAAAGCAGCTCCTCAGCGTTGGGATTGCTCTTAAGCTTTTAATTAGGGCACCGACAAAAAAGGCTTTTGATGTGAGCGGCGGGGAAAAAAAAAATGAAGAGGTGCTTGGAAGGAAATATGTACACCACTTCAAATGACACTGAAGAGCACTTTAGTAGGCAAATATTTGACAACTCGCAGTAAATGTGTCTATTCGCACTAAATCTGTGGTAATTATGCCATTAAAAGAAAAAAAATCAGTCGATTCAATACAGCAATGAAGTATATAGTGAATGTCGATGTCGTAAATGCTTGTCCAAACTTGACCGTACTTTATTTATTTTTTTTCTTCTTCTTCTTCTTCTTTTCTCATTCCCATTTTCAGCTAAAACAGACGAGGCACTGAAAGCAAAGGAAAAGAAAGAGGAGGAAGCAAAGAAGATCAAAGAGGAAGGTGAGCCAAACAGTGCTTTCACACACACACCTGTTTGCCGAACAGGAATCAAAATTCAAATCGATTTTTCCGGTTCACTCGCATTTTGGTTGGAAGCCCACTTAAGAAATTCTTACATTCACAGGTCAAAAAGATAGTCACGCCTTTGCAGAGTGTGTGTAGAAATTATAAACATCAACCAACCACATGGAACTGTGAGCAAGCACTTCAAAATCATATTCGGATTTTATTCGAAAAATAAAAATGAAGTATAAGTTGGTTAAATCAGATCCACACTAGAATGAAATGGAAGAAAAATAAGAATGAAATACAGTAGATAGAAAATAAGAATGAAAATAAAATTGGATAATACAAATGAAAATGAAAGAATAAAATATAAACGCATAAAATATACAAAAAATCAATCAAATAATTATGTGCAAGGGAAAATATGAAGTGGAAGTATGTAGAGACGTGTAGTGATGTTATAATGAACAATAATAATGGCATATGGATGAGTGGCAGCAGCAGTAATGATTATCAGACATACGGACATAAAGTGTCCATGTCCATGATTTCTCGTGTTCAAAAAATATATGTTTACATTTAGGCATTTTGCAGACGCCCTCATCCAGAGCGGCTTATATTTATCTCTCATTATACAGCAGTTAAGGGTTTAGGGCGTTGCTCAAGGGCCCAACCGGGACAACTTGGTGGTTGTGGGATTTGAACCTGGGACCTTCCAAACCATCGTACAATGCCTTAACCACTGAGCTACACCTGATGAGAAAAGTGAGCAAGCACATGTGCTCTTAAATGTACTTTAGGTACAGATTTTTCTGGGTATCTAACTGCCCGAGTCACTGATAAACAGTATTTTAAACACAATTGAAGTCGATGCTGTTGATAACACAAATGTACAAGCTTAGTAGAGATTACTTTTCTAAGAAATCAAAAATTTTTTTTTTTTTTTACCAGGGTGAAAGTAAATAAATAAATATACAGTTCATTTTATGCTTTATTAGTTCCTGACACCTTGTATGCTTTACAAGAGATAAAAGTTTTATGCCATTTAAAAAAAAAAAAAACTTTTAACGATTTAACTGGTTGGTTTAGACATAGCTGGATGGAGAGGAGTTTTTAGGTAATGGTCGTCATGGCTAGAATGTCTCGCGATTTCATAATGACCTGTCGGTCATTTCTGTAAACTAAGATGGGTTTAATTATTTAGTTCCTTTCCTTCCCAGTCATGCTATAGTGTAAGTGACCGCGTATAAGCTTAGATTAGAAAATGTGTGATGGTCATCTTAAAAGTACTGAATCTCTGTTTAAAATGTAGTAAGTAAAAGTACAGGTTTCTCATAAAAAAAAGAAATGTAGAGTAGAAGTCAATTTCACATACAAAAAATATTTAAGTAAAGTAGCTTAGTAGTACCTTGGCCAAGGAATTCTCACCTGAATTAAAATTTTGCAAGGAGTTTGCATCGGTATACAAACCATTTTCCACATACAAATTGTTTGCATCAGTGGAAAGCCAGTAGTTTGCAAAGCAAGTTTATAAATTTTTACAGATTTTTATTTTATTTAATTTTTTTTAGTCAGAGAAAGCTGTTGCAAAAGAGTCAACCCACGATACCAACATTGCCTTCAGCATGCATTCAAAAGCGATGTGGTTTTTCACATATTTGTTTGGAATATTGATAGTATTTTTGGTGGCTGGAACAGATTATCTGCACTTACATTATTTCTCATGGGAAAATTCGTATTACAATATGAATTTTTTGCTCAAAGAACTCGACTCCAGAACGAATTAAATTAAATGTAACAGTTAAATTGTATTAATTAAAATAGTTAACTTGTAGTGTGTAAATATGAGATTAGTAGATTTAGTAAATGCTTCGATACTAAATCTACTATAAATAACGCCCTTGTACATCACATGCAGGATTTATTTTCTCTGTTTCTCAGGCCAAATATCTAGTATACTCACATGAAATTTTTGCATTTCTACAACTGTACTAAGCGCTTCAGCTTATTTGCATCTTGTGGGCCAATTTACGGTCCCAGATGCTCTCGGACCGGTCGCTTTATTCTACACCCAAGGTTAATCACTTGTTTTCTGCTTAAACAGACCACACTGAGGAAAAAATGGTTTAGTGGTGGCACAGTTCAGTTCAAACAGATTAAAATGGTGCATTTATGCAGGAGATATTTTCTCCAAATTAAGGATTTGCTGTATGTAATGAACCATGCAATAAAATGTGTATGTATGGATATGTACATGCATTATGGAATATGTTGTATTTTTTGGTGTGTAGGACCCATGGGGGGGAGGGGGCGGGGGGGATGGGGGGGGACACGGGTTAGTCCAATGAGGGTAAAGATATAGTAGTAGTTGTTTATAGTGTGAGGATAAATATTTCCGAGCAGTATGGAAGCAATCTGTCACAAGTGCATCCGAAATACACACGTAAAACAGATTTTATTAGAAGAAAAGTGCTGGGTTGTGCAGATAGTAGATATTCCATGTCTCCCCTCCTCATCTTCTCAACACACACATTCAAATGAAGTCAGGAGCAATTTGCAGGAGAAGCACCAAAACGTGATAGGTGCAATAAAAGCCTTCAGATTCCATAATGAAATTAAGTCCGGATGTGGTGCAGGGCATCGCTGAATGAGAAAATGAAATCTGTGATGGCCTGATTATCATCCGCCTCTGGTGCGTGCATGTATCTGAATATGTATGGAGATGTTTGTGTGTATATTTGTGCATGCTCCTGTGTGTGTGTGTATGTGTAAGGCTTCATGATAATCTAGAAGTCAAAGTGCGTGGCTTGTGTATGTCTAGGATTAAAAATCTAACTCACATCTATGAGGTGTAATAAGATCTCTGATTGGATCTAACAGGGGTTTAAGTGTGTGCTTAGTTGTCAGATATTGATCTTCACAGTCTTGTTTATTCTGTGATTAAATAAATTCATGTCTGGTAAGCCCCCTATATAGTGTTTATCTGTATAAGGGAGGGGGGAAAAAAAAGACTTGTAGTTTGACCTTTTGCCAAGAAATGAATTAATCATTTTTTCTTTACCATGCTTTTGTGTGTGTGCGTGTTGTTGTGTATTACCATGGGATGTATTGAGCGCCGGCTTTTCTCTTCATCCATTATATTACTGGCTGCTTATTTGCTGTAGGACATTGAGTAAAATAGCACAACACAGCCTACACAAACACGAGTTTATGGAGGCTCAGAAACTAATAACTCGCAAACATAATTCGCAACAGTGGAACGCTTAAATTCCCTTTAACAATGTAATCGTTGCATTCTGTAATGCTAGTGTTACAAGGGTATAGTTTTTGTAAGTGTTTGGGGTTTTTTTTAAGCTAAAAATTGGGTTTATTTCTGGGTGGTAACAAATATGAGGGAACATTATGAACATTTCACAAATACGACAAGCCTGCTTTAAAGCACTCGAGTGGCACGAAAGAAAAACATGCGTCTTACTTTTTAGAGATCATGAGTCAGAATTCAGATGACGCTACAGCCATCTGTTGTGGGATGCCACGTGAGAAAATACGCCATGATATTTCATTTTCTCAATCACGAGACAAGAGTCAATCGTAGCCATCCGTGAGCTCATGTATGTGGAAGAGGGTAGAGAGCGCTTTTCTCCAAGTTGAAAAGGTTGGCTTCATATTTTTGGGAGGCAGCACCACCGAATTCATGATGGATTAATGCAGTTGACAAACTAACCATGGTTGTTTGAATAGCAGGATTAAAGAGTAAAAAAAGGGCATTTCAGGTCTTTAAACTGTGTTGTACCTAAGTATTATACAAAAAACAAAAGACAAAATGCTTAATTATTCGTCTGACATTTTTATTCAGAATTGCTTGAAATTTTCACATGGTGGAAAGAATACAGCCAGTATATATTATTATATATTTTTTTATTTAATACCAGCAATCAACGATGTGCCTCATGCTCATGAAGTTCATGTTGCCGAAGTCCCTGAAGCTGCGGTACTCTCCAGGTCTAAAGTACCACATCCTGCCTCTGTAGTGGGGCTGCTCGTACATGAGCCAGTGGCCGTCCGTCACGTGGCACGAGTGGCATCCGCCGGACCAGCGGTAGCGGTCCATGATGGAGTCACAGTCGTCACTTATCTCCATCATCTGGCCCATGAAGTTCTCCCTCTCATAGATCCTCATTCTGTAGGAGCCCCTGTACTGTTTTGAGGAGGATATAAGCCATTGGAGTGGGGAAAACACAGTTTGTGATACGTCATATGTACTGTAGGCGAAAGTACATCAAAAGTCAGGTATTACATCACATAGGTTAGTTTTGCACTATGGACAATACAGTGCAGGTGGAATGTATCAGGTTTCCAATTCAGCAAAGATCAGTACTGTATCTTCCTGATTCTTCAACGGAATTGAGAAAGTTTTAATTCTAAACGATTTTCTCCCTAATTTAGTCGTGTCCAATTCCTCCCCGTCACTAGGGGGCTCCCACATTAAGACTACTACTACCAC
>JAQMYJ010000018.1:6979214-6989227 GCA_030014305.1 Clarias laeviceps | reverse complement strand
TTTTTTTATGTACTATAAATGTACAATTTGTTTGTATGTAAAATAAAAAGACGTTGCATCATCATCATCATCATCATAATCATCATCATGTGATCCACACAGCCAAGTCAAGGTGAGATTCCCAGGTCAGTTTGGAAGTAAAAAAAATCCTAAATATCATTAAAGTTTTTAGTTTGTCGCTAAATCGATGATCATAAGCCTCCATTATTAAAGCAACATTCTGACACGGTTTGATTAACGTCTTCACTTGGAGGATGAGGAAAAAACCTGCTTATTCTTTTCTCCCTAAACCGTTCTTTTCAACTAATTAGTGTTGAAATCCATATTTTATCATTTACTAGGCTAGTTTTGTCCTTGCAGCCGGAATTACCGCGTCCCCCCGTGCCTGTCCGCAGTCCCCCACGCTGAGGCGATTACTTATGCCTGGCCTGTAAGCACTGAATCAGAGTCGGGGACCCTGGGGAAATAAATTTGGCGGAAAATCAGTGCGGGAAGATTTAATTATCACGCGGGGACCTTTTCTCGCTCTTGGCTTGCTGAACCCAGGAAGGAAAGGGGAGGGGGGGGGGGACGCACCTTGTGCTGCGACCAAATCCACACTACGCTCGTCCTCTCCTCCCAATTTGTTCCCCAGCACAGTGATAAGCCGAGCAATTACCTTTTTATTGATTTTTCATCACTGTTAATTTAAAGTTAAACCTCTGGCCTACCTTCTTTTAAAAAGACATGGTGGATGATTAAGGATTAAGTACCCCCCCCTGCAACACACACACACACACACACACACACACACACACACACACACACACACACACACACCTATTCTCCTGCTGTTTGATTTCAGTGAAAAAGAGCAACACATGGCACAATCTTTTAACCTCACGTGACTCTGTGTGAATGTGATTGGGCGGAGCCAAAGAGTGTTGTGTGGATAAGGTAGGGTTGTATCTGTGAAGGTGAAGAGCGTGTTTTAGTCAAACTGATCATGTGATGGACATCGAGTCGTCGTTGATTTCAAGTTGTGTGGTTTTTTTTATTGGTTGCCCACTTAATATAATAACTTTAATAACTTTACGCATTAATAACGTACTGTAGTTATTAATATATTATGATTATATAAGCCAATAATGAGTAGTTTTTTTTTTTTTTTTCGTTTTTTGTTTCAGCTTGATGAACCCACTTGTCCCAAGCTACTAATGACCTCAAGTTTAAACTGTATGTATTCTGCTAAACATGAATATCATGAATGTGCATTTTAGCTTTTTTGACTCGTATATGAGGTGTACATCCACCTACTTCTGTAGAGCCACAAAGCAAATTCCAGGTTAACCCTTTAAGGCTTTTTTCTTTTTCTTTTCTCAGTGAGACCTGGCAACCCACAGTGATACTGTAGAAGGTGGAGCGATTATTAAGGGTCGCAGCGTAGGCTGGTTGGGTAAAGTGAAAAAGTTTAGCTGTATGCAAACAAGAACCAGCCTACCAGTGCCGGACAAACGTCACTGTTCTATCACACATGTCTTGGGTTACTACCTAAAACTTTACCTATAGCTGGTACAACTGTGCCTCCGGTGAGCGGGGCTGCCTCGATAGCATAAACGGCTATGTGAGAATGTGTGTAAGGGCGTCTGAGGGACTTTTTTTGTATTTATGGTCTGGGAACGAGAGGAGTTCCACAGAGCTCGCTGTTATGAGCCCGTGTGGGCGGTGGGCTCATTCTCACCTCATCAAGAAGTGGCCGGTGGTCCTAAACACAAGCACACACACACTTGGGAAGGTGAGCAGTCTCTGTGATTGGGTATCACGTTTAGGACACACTGGGGTGAAGGGTCACTCAGCGGGTAACCGTGGTGCGCACATGTTAAATGTCACTCAGCAAGTGGCTATAGTGACTGCCCTTATTGCACTTTTCACCTTTATGGAGTAACCACAGTGTCAGGTCGAGCCAAGCTCAGTGCATTCACTTCAGTGATATATTAAACCCATATATTATAAATATTTAACCCATAGATTATAATGTGATTAAAATGGATCCTCTGTAGTCTTTTATAAGGCTGGGTACCGTACAAGAATTTGCAATACTGATACCTTTAGAGACCGGGAAAAAAATCGATTCAGTGATGTACCGTGATTCTTTTGTGTGGCAAATTATGTATCGCCGCACTGACTCCAAAATAGATTTTAAAAAAATAATAATTTCTGATTTAGATTTATTTGCTTTCAAGGTGGTTAAAATATTGCTATTCCTCTATAATCCTACAGACGGTGTGCTCTAAACTATTCACAAATTGGCCGGCGGAACAGAGTTGTGTGTGGAAGGAGTGAAGTTTGTAAAGAATTGTATTTAAAAAAAAAAAAAAAAAAAAAAAGAATTATCAATATAAAATGGTGAAATTTACAAAAATCATTAGAATCTCAATGCAGATCGACTTGGCAGCAAGATATCATCATAATATTGTATCTGATGGTTCCTGGTGATTTCCATTCATGATACTTTTTTTTGTAAGACTTTTAACAAAAAGAGAAATATATGACAATTTATTGTAGTACATGTCATAGGTTTTATTTTTATATTTTTAAGTCAAATATAAACCTACTTAAAACAGGATGGTTTAACTTTTTCTGTTTGGATTTTTTTTTCCTCTTAAAGCAATCCTACAATATAAAAAGTTTGAAATAAGTTTGAAAAGTTTGCTTCATAGTTGACAAAATGTTTTTATTTAATTTATTAAATGTAATTTTTTGCCAGTGTAGTGCTTTAGGCCATGTGCCCTGAACTGTATCATACAAACGTATCACTCAATTTTGCACAACTCTGACGTGTTTAAAAGTGGGCAGACTGTAGTACTCAGGGCAGCTACTCTGTATTATTTAAACCTCCAAGGCTGTGTGCTTCACCACCTGTCAGTCATACTGTATATCCTCAGATATAGGTTGAAAGGCTTGGATTATAAGAACATTAAAAAAGTGCAAATGGAAGGTTATCTATTATTATTATTGTTATTATTACTTATATCATTATTATTATTATAGTCAAATTATGTATTTCTGTAGGTTTTGTCTTTGTACAACATTTGTGTAAAAAAAAAGCAAAGCAGGAGAACCGACGGTGTGTAACTTACCGTTTCCCCGAAGCCGGATGACCTCATTTTTATTTTAAAGGCTCTTTCCAATTAAGTAATTAGTTGCTGCTGTGTTTCTCTAATTGCAGAGTTATTTATGAAACAGCTCCTTAGCAGAAAACCGAGAGCTGTGCACTTTTCCTCCTCGTTCATCTAATCTCGCGTTCTTTTCCCCTTGTTATTTGGAAAGGATCTTTAATGCATCTTTTATATGACATCTCCCTGAGACGAGCACCACGGCAGGTCAGTAACATGCAGTCCACTTGCACAGAAGCACTATATTAGTTTAACTAGCAAATATATGGGTCTGAATGTACATGTGCGAGTCTGGACGTCCGCTCAATCCAGCGTTATTGCAGTTGCTTTGTTACTGAATATCAGTTAATATTGTTAATGTATTGCATTACAAGAGCACGAGGGAAGTAAAAAGGCCTTTTCTGGACGTACGCCCACTTAAACAACAAGAAGCAAGTTGCAGGGCTATTAGGGGATCTTAGGAGGATTTACACACACGCGCACACACACACGGGAACGACAGTCCGAATCAGGAAAGCGCTCCCGTGATACACTGCAGGTACATGAGACCATCTATGGACACTCAACATACACTTACACAGCTGGAACTTATTAGTCTTGGTCTGTCACGAAACATTCAATTTAACTGGCACCTCTGGCATACTCTGGTCAAATGCGATCTCGCTCACAGAATATTTGCCACATTTTTTAAATACACACAATAATATTTTTTTTTGAGAGGGAGAGTTTCTCGTTACTGTACGTTTCACTCACAACATGTTTCATCATTTATGACTCGTCTGTTAATGTTCTGCATATTTGAGATTTGGATTAAATCCATTTCCATCAAATGACGTCAAACACAGAGGTGCCAACATTTATGCATTACTGTAGGTGTAGCATTTACAAAACTTTTTATGTATTTATTTTTTTTTATCTTTTCTCAGATAAAGCAGCGTTCAAACCAAAAATCTAAATAGAGCAGACACTTTGCAGGGACTTTGGATGTAAATGATAATACGCATTTTCTGTTTAGCTGTCCTCAGCGCCACATCATTTAATTTCAAAATTTCCGTTTTATCTCCAGTTAACTTTCCCCACTCATACACTGCTTCCATGTGACTAAAGATCGTGTCACACCATAAAATTCGACCTACTCAGGAACACGTTACCCACGCACTCCTGATGTTGTGTTATAAACCCTCCCTGTGTATTAGGTGATGTTGAGCTGATGCACTTATGTTAAAGACTGCGGGAGTCACATGAAGGGCAGTTTCAAAATTCCGTCAACCAGTGGTTGAAACAGTGCAAAAAAAAAAAAAAAAAAATGAGTAGAAGGCTTTTATGTGCTTTTGTGAAGTTTGACCCACCTTTTTAACGCTCCCTTTTGTTTCCGATATCTCACCAGAATACAAATCTTTAAGCTCTGTTAAACAAGTGGAGCGAACAACTCATAGGCATCCCTATTTGCTATTGAGTCGAATCCATAGCTCATAGTATATAAATAATGGACATAATGTGTTAGAGGCAGTGGTGGCTCCAAATGGTTAAGGCTTTGTGTTAGTGATCAGAAGGTCGGGGGTTCAAGCCCCAGCTCTGCCAAAGTGCCACTGTTGAGTCCTTGAGCAAGGCTTTTAACCCTATCTGCTCCAGGGACGCTGTATCCTGGCTGACCCTACGTTCTGACCCCAGCTTTGTGTGCAAAAAATTATTTCTCTATGCTTAGAAATTTCTCTATGCTGTAAATAATAATTTTATTTAATCATTTTATCTTGTTTTGTGTGTGTGTGAATAGAAAGCTGTACTACTTTCTACTAGCGTTTTGAGAGAAATCCTGATCTGTGGAATTTATTTCCCTAATAATCATCGAATCTTGTATGAACCTGGCCATAGAAAGCTTGTGTTCTGCCAGAAATGCAATAAGCAATTTTTTTTTATACTGTATCCCTTCTACTGAATTTCCAGCATGATATTTGTGACTTCCATAACCAAGAATTTTGACACACATCTCTTCATTTCCTCAAAACCCACTTATAATAATAAGAAGAAGAAGAAAAGAAGAAGCTTTTTATGGATTCCTGATTCAGGGTGAAGCACGAACACGTCAGTGTGTTAATTTCTGAGGCCTTGCTTTGGGTCATGAACCTGCCGGCATGGTTTTGCTTTGAACAATAAGGAAATAGATTAAAGCAACCTTACAATGGAACGCTTGCACGTGTTGCACGCAGACATTCACCTCCACGGACAGCAGCACGCGTACACAAATGTGACTCGCTCATATCAGTGTGCTCAGCTTTAACCCCCCGGGGACACAAGTGACATCTGGCACGAGCTGCCACCGCATCCTCGAGCGTGACCCTACGCTAAACAGCGTAGCGGAGTAAGTTGGTGTTGGGAGGGGGGGGGGTGAATGGGGGGGTGTCTACATCACAGAGCACGCCAAATCAGGATGGCTGATGAGTTATGTGCGAGACACGGCCTCACGATGTCACACACTTTCCTTTCTCCCCCTGTCTCTCTCTACGACTCTCTCCCTCTCCATTGAGATCTCATTTGTCAAGGCCGCCAGCAGCAGGGTATTAGTTATGCAAATATTGACGTGCCGCTTTGGCCTGGTAGCTATCAATTGAAATCAGCAAATCGATGGGCCTAATAGCTGCTCATTACGCACTTGATGCATTTTCAGGGATAGCATCGGAAACTGCCAGCTCGCCTAATCAATGCAGTCAAAAACTATTACCCCGCTCCCAGTCAGACACCTTTTTCATCCGCTGTGCAAGGTTTAAAGCCACCTCATCCTCTCACAAATCCAAAAGCTTCCCCCAAAATAAAACATTCATGGGGACTAAATTCTAACCTGTATGTTATATAAGCTTTAGCGAATGTTTCCGAATATTAATTTTAATATATTGAGAGTTTTGTAGCGAGCATAATCTGCTGAAGCTGACAAGATCTAATCTGATAACAATATATATATATATTTAAAAAAAAGAAAAAAGTTTAGTGTTATTCTATCTCTATCGCTACACGCAGTACATAATGCAAAGATCACATTCAAACTTCATTTCACTTCTGAGTTAAGCCTGCAGGCCTGCAGCTAAAAATCAAGGCTGCTGCTTTCTTCCTCCCTTTTCTCCAATTCCCCAAAGTCTCCACCACATACTCTCCATCAGGAGTGGACACAGTTTTTATTTAGACTCCAGATTGGAACAGATAAATAAGACGGGTGCTAATGGGAGAAGTCGAGCTCTGGGTGGGTGTCGGGGGCTCGCCGGGATAAATCATTAGATGGAAGGTTATTGGAAATGCAGCGGGATAAAAGAGCGAAGAAGCCAGTAATTGCCTTAAAGCTCAGACTACAAAGCCTCGCTCGGGCTTTTACAAGGCCAGCCGGCAACAAAGAGCCGTAATTTATGAGCTCAGCGTAAAAGAATAGCATAATTGCATTAAAAATTAATGCTAATGAGGCCCAAAATGGGGAAGGTGGTTGTTATGAAAGTTTGTATTCATCTTCTCCGGCTTGAATGATGGGCCGGTGGCTTGATTAATGGCTTAATTTCTATCAATTAGCAGGCAAAAAGATTCTCCACAGAGACAGGAGGGGCTCAATTGAGCGTTGAATTACATATCTCGGCCTGGTGAGGAGAAGGTAGAAGAGAGGGCAGGAAACCAGCCACTTATCTCTCTGTGTGTGTGTGTGTGTGTGTGTGTGTGTGTGTGTGTGTGTGTGTGTGGTTGTGTGTGTCGGTATATGACTCTGTTTAAAAATCCAGGTTGAAAAAGCAGCACACAGGTCCTGAGGTTGAGTGCTGCTTCTCCTTCCACATCCACTGTCTTATTTCTGTGTGTGTTTATTTAGAGTGCTTTTTGGTTGCTTTCATCCTCAGGAGTGATGCCATCATTAAGCCTTTCTCGCCACCTAATTGAAGTTCATGACATTCTAAAGCCCTTTTGAATTTACAGCCATTTGTAACCAACTGCCTGATGACGGGCCCTTGTTTGTCAGTTTTATTTATTTGTTTATTTACTAACAAATAAATAAATTTATTATTTATTTCTCAACCGTGACGAGCTCCTCCGTAATCCAATTTGTGGAGATAATGCGTTCAATTACGAGAATTAATCAGGCGCAAAGAACTAGGCTTATTTCTTTCTCACTTTTAAGCCTCTTGACGCTCGCTCACGTGCCGCACGGCTACAGAATCGTGCACGGATGTGTCGATATGGCGACATTGGGAGGAAACCTTGAGACCCAGATTCGACCACGTCCTCTTCCGCATGACGGCGGATTGCGGGATGATGAATCAATACAGCGTACAGGTGTGGAAGTGTGTCGAAAGGATGTCCGCTCTGAGCGTATGGTAAGAATAAAAAGTATAGTGTCCTGGGACGACATAGGGTACCCCCCCCCCCACCTCTATTTAAATTTGAAGTAAACACTGAAATATCAATATTTTATCATATTGAATGATGAAACCGCTCAAGGATGGAAGTGGAATGAAAGGATTTAGAGACGCAACCTAAACGTGTGGGTTTACAGAGCAGCGTCTCAGAAATGAAAGCAAGAGAAGTTAACAAAGACAGATATCTGGACCGTAATCGATTCAGTTCCACTAAAATTATTATTATTTTTTTTTTTTCTCTACTCCAGTCTTATTGAACTTAAATTCCAACACTCTTGATGCTGCTTGTTATACTATTCAGCGGCATGATGTGATAAAATACAAATTTTATATATATATATATATATATATATATATATATATATATATAGATAGAAGTGTATACAAACTTTAACATGAAAAATTTATACGCAAAAAAAAAAACACAGTCAGATGACAGTATCAATGATGGTGCGACGACTTTTTTTAAATAAAAAAAAAAATAAAAATTTAATCCAACTTACTAAATCCAGTCGGAATTAAAGCATGAACTAGTGAGAAACAGGTGCAGATGATGACAGATGATCAGGCCGGTCATTAGTATACAGGTGATGCTGAATGCCGAGTGGTTGGAACAGACGAGAGGGGAAATGAGGCTGCTGAGGTTGTCAAATACAAAAAAAACATTATTGTATTTTTAAGCACTTTGCAGCCTGTCGCTATAAAACATTTATTCCCATTTCTTTAATTTAATGTCCAGCATTTAATTAAATTCAATTTGAAGAAATCAGGGGTGCCTCAAGACCTTTGCACAGTACTGTATTTACTGTATAAACAGTATTTTGCTTACAAGGTTATAGTTATAGAATATATATACTGTATATATAATTAGCATTGCTTTCAAAGATATTCTGTTACTAGTAATTAGCTTTTATAATAATATTTTTAACAGTTTATTTCCAATCTATCATTTTGGAGTTGTGCCTCATCACTTAATATGACTGGAAATGAAAAATTAAGAAGACGATAGATGCATTTTCTTCTTCCTGTGATCTTCAGGAAGTCTGGATGTTGTTACAACTTCCATTTGAACATGTCCTAAAATATGTTGGTAATATATATAATGAAACAGGGTGTTCATAGTTTAACTGTAGTTTTACTGAGGGGAAACGGGCAAAATGCTGCGAGAAGTGTTTTATCAAATTATTTATCTGAGACATCTGCACCTATGTTATTGTGAAGGATGAATATTTATTTAAAATGATGATGTTACTGGAATACAAATGACCCTAATCGTGGACTTGCTGATATTATGTGTAATATAATTGATGGAATATCATGTATTATTATGTGCTTGATTATCCTGTGCACAAACTCCATAGTAAAGTCTGGCCTGAACAGTGCAACACTATTTATTTATTTATTATTTTATTTTTTTTAAGTCTAAATCAATGTAGGAACTAGTGAGCGTGCTGAGGATAGTTGACGAGGCATTCGGCTGTTCAACACCTCCCTCTGCTGGAAAATTGTTGCCAAGCTCGTACAAGAAAGAAAGAGAGAGAAAGAGAGAGAGAGGAACCGCGCCATAATTTCCTAATTGCAGATTCCTTATTGGAAAGGTCGGCCGAGTTTGCCTACAGCTTTATCTTTCTCTTTCTGTCCATGAGAGAAACAAAGAGCTTCTTAGAGCCTTCAATAATACATTGATTTTGATGTCTTGTTGGACTATTTGGGCCAGTTTGCCTTTAGCCGCTTTAATTATTCACGCTTGTTTTAACATTTATACATGCCTAGAAGCGTGTCCAAAACCCAGAGTGGTGTTACACACTGGAGATGGAGTTCACAGAACATCAGGATGTGAAGCAAAGAAGAAAGGTTGCATAAGGATAGGAAAATACTGTGTACCATCTCAAACGCCTCAAACTTTTCAATTTAATTGTTTTGTTTTTTTGTTCTTTTCTTTCTCAATCTTTTTCCTGGTCCCGTCAGTCGTCTCGTTCTCTTTCATCGCTCATATTTTTGTGACAAGGGTAGTGCGGTGACGATGGACTCAGCGCTCTAAATGAACGTCTTGGATAATGTGTCAATATTAAATATCAACTTTGACCCGGCTTTGCGCGGCCGGCGGTGGCCTTTCTCCGGCAGCGCTATCGATTTCCAGCTGTCTGTGTCTCGCCCAGGTCCCCCCCTCTCTCAGAGTCCATTATTTTTGATTTTCCTATGAAATACATATCTTTCCCTACTGACATCTGACAAACAGCATATGGAAGTCATTTTATCTACCAATAATGTGTTTGTCAAAAAGCATGAGGCTTTTATAGAATCCCGGGCCGAGGATAGGTTGTCACCGATGTGCACAGGCTTGGTGTGCGTTTCTTTGTGTTGGTGGATCAGTTATTAAGACACTACGTGCACACACACACACACACACACACACACAGGCAGTACAGCTCATTGTTGCTGACCATGCAGTTGTTAGAAAGTACAATAAAGTACA
>JAQMYJ010000018.1:6958176-6968538 GCA_030014305.1 Clarias laeviceps | reverse complement strand
TTTTTACAAATTTCTATTTCTTTTCTATATTTCTATATTTACTATATTGATATTTTGCTTTTTATAGATATTTTGTTCTTATTTGTACAGTATATTTTACTTTAACTTCGTACAATACATTGCACTAGCTAATCTTATTTTTCTAAAGTATTTCTTTTATTACAGTATATTTTTTACTTTGTACAGTATATTTTACTAGTTAACTTTATTTTTTAACGTATTTCATTCATATTATTTCTTATGTATAAGCTTTTACTATTTTTTTAAGATCACTGGCAGTCGTATAAGCATGTCACTGCATATCATACTGTGTATGACTGTGTATGTGACAAATAAAATTTGAATTTGAAATTTGATTTTAACTGTGTTGCAAACACATGGAAATGGTATTCTCTGATAGAAGTTGCTTCTTCAGCAAGTGGCTCTCTGTCACACTGCCAAAGGGTTGGATTTAGTCTCCAAACTCCCCAGATCTCAATCCAGTTAAGCATCTATGGGAAGTACTGGTTAAACAAGGGCAATTCATGGAGAGTCCCACCTCACAACTTACAGGACTTGAAGCGTCTGTTGATAAAGTCTTGTTGTCTCAGTGCCAGATACCACCTTCAGAGTTTTCCTGGAGTCCATGCTTCCAAAGTTTAGAGCTGTTTTGGTGGCACATGGGGGACCCACACAATATCAGACAGGTGGTGTTAATGTTCTGCCTGATCACTTTTGCTCCCAAATGTCTCTTAACATTAAAACAAAATTGCTTACAATATTCTCATTTCCATAACTTATAAAAAAAAAAAAAAATTCTAAATCAAACAAAAGCAGACAGCATCATTTTCATTATGTGTATGGTAGTGTAATGCACATGTGTGCCTTTCCTCCAGCAGGTGGTGTATCTTGCCTTTATTTTTGCCACTCTTGCCTGCTGGATTTTACTTACATGCATGCTTCACACTTCCTTAAGTAGACACGATGACACAACCTAATCCACTGTTCACTTGGACAAGCTTGGCCGATGAGATATGTACTCTGTATGCAGTTGTTATTAGGAGCACATGATTGAACATGTATCAGTTGTTGGCAAGATTTTACAAAGATCATTAGATCTTCGTTTTTAAAATAGATACAACATTAATCAGTACCTTTTTGAACAATATGTGCCAGTTAATATAAAGTTATACACACTTTTGCTACAACCCTCCCCTACCTTTATATTACTTTAGTCCTCACCATCAGACTTTGGAGAGTACAGTGGCACTTCAGTGGGTACTGTGGTAGTTCTATTGTATATCACTGTACTGAATGCCATGGTACTTATTAGGTGCCACAGTGGCTACCAATGTTCAGTCAGTATTTATTATGGTATGTTTGTACTTGTTATTTAGATGATAGTAGTCCAGTTCTTCTGTCAGGGCTGTTCAAATCCAGCAGAGCGATTGTCTATGACAGTTTACTGATTTTTCTGCCCAAACGCTAGTGATTTAACTAATCTGTTAATTGCTGGGTTTAGTGGGTGTGTTAAAGTGTTGTTAAATTGCAAATTGTGGTGAAGAATAAAGCATGTGAGTTATCGTTTAGAACTGGACTCACACTCTCCTGTCTTATATGGTTCAGAAACATGCGCACTTCTGAAGTATGACCTCAACAAACTCAAATGAAAAGAAACCATCCGAGAAATATTTGATAACCGGCTAATAATTGAAGATGAATGAAGAGGTGGTGTCTGGTATGCAACACCCACCTACCAAGGCAACATACACTGATCACCAATAACATTAATGCCACATAACATTAACAGATTGACATTGTCAATTATACACCATGTAAACTGGTAACAGGGTCATGGGCATCCAAGGCTCACATGGGAAACAAAGCCAGCTCATCCTACCCATAGCTGGGGCCAATGCTGACAACTAGGCTTCCAAACTCCCCAGATGTGCTGCCAATGACCTGGTGCCAGACACCACAGCACACCCCAGCGTTCTTGGAAATGTGCCTTGAGGGGCAAGAGTTGCTCTGGTAGCAAAAAGTAAACTCAAAACCTAGGTGGTTATAATGTTAATGTTTATAATACAACAAGCTTCACCCAGAAAGACACAATAAAGAAAAATTGAAGAGGACCTTAAGAATCAAATAATCACCATCAGTGAAACATGTGATATAAAGGTAAATCACAAGGTAATGGTAAAAGTCTTTTAGAATGTCACTAATCAGGTAATGGAAGCAATTAATGTAAAAAAAAATGGCTTTAAAGGACAGGAAAGCTGAGGAGAATAAAATCTTTATTGTAGGTTGCCGGTGATGCAACTTACAGAAGTCTAGCTAATGATGCAGAGCGCAACTGAGAGGAAACATGTTGAGAAGAAAGAACGAGAAAAGAGACGAAAAATTCAAGACACAGAAGAAGGCAAGACAAAAAACGGGGAAGAAAGCATTAGACGTTTTATGGAAGGCTGAACTGGAAAACCAGCTATAAGAGGCCGGCAGATGATGGAGAATGAGTCCAACAGTTAGTGGTAATGTAACCAAGCTATTAGATTCCAACCACCGTTAAACAAGAAGAAGCAGCAGCAGCTATACTGGGTTAGAAGGAAATCATCATTGTATACATTAGGTCATCACAATAGTACATTAGGTGAGATTAGGCTTTATTTGTTTTTTTCCCCATCAAAGTGCAACAATTTTTCCAAGAATCAGCGTCTGACTACCACTTTTTTTCCCACAAAACTTCCCCAGGATCTACAGTGGCCCGTAAGGTGTGTATAAAACGCACATGCATTTTGGTCCTGAAAGTTGGTTTTCTCAGCAATTTAATGCACTTTTTCTATAGTCATGGCTTAGTCCATTGGTTGATTGATTTTAATAATTCTGCATGCCTTTTAGTTTGTTTGTTTTTTTGAACAAGTTAGAAAATTTAATAGTGACTGTTGTGCCTTCAATTTTGTATCCCTGAGATACATTTACAGTCTTGAAAAACATTTTGTGCCTAATTTCTTGTATAAGAGTCAAAACGTTTAAAAAGATGAACACATCTTTATTATAAACTTAACCAAACAAGCTTAAATCATGACAAAGAGGACTAAGGGCAATGTGATGTTAATATGATATAAAATATGATCTGAAATGGTGCTGAGGTGAAAAGTTCAGAAAAATTATTATGGAATTAATTTGTCTAATGTATTTAATATTCTAATTAGGTTTATGGTCACAAAACCTAATAACTGCGATAACAAAAACCTCTTTTTCATTTAGACCTTTCTGGAAGGTACGCGAGCCTGCTTTACCATGGCAACATACAGTATACACAACACTGACCAACGCTTAAAGCAGTAGGGGGTAGGAATCGGTAATGACCAGCCAATGAGATGCCTGGATTGATGTCACGTGGTTGTTCACGTGACAACTCAGCTTCTTTAATGTAAAGCGAGTCGCAGACAGTTATAAATGCATTATCCGGTGTCAGTGGCAGCGTCATAATCTGAACAGGAGATTTACACTACTGAAAACACAAATTAGTATTTTTAAATAAACTGTTTATTTCTAACGTGTAAGGATGTTCAACAACCTTCTCAGGGACTTTGAAGATGACCCCTTCTTTTCGTAAGTTTGACATAATGTTTTTCGGTGTTTGTGTGTCACCTCTGTCCGTAATGTTTGTTTACGTACGTACGGTATTTGGCTGTTGTGGTTATTATTAGTGTTGTTATTAGTGTTATTAGGAGCTCAGCACCTGTTTGTTAGAGTCACAGGTTAGAGGGGTGCGCGCGAGCGGGCTTCTACTGCACGAGCATGGCAGCTGAGCGCGCGCTCTGGAGGCGCAAAGAAAGTTCGCGAAGCGCCTGTAGAGTCAACTTAATCACATTCACTGAAATATACACTGACTCACTGATAACTCACATGCTTTATTAGATAGATAGATAGATAGATAGATAGATATTTATATGTGCTAAGTATTGTCTGACCTTAGGGCGCTTATTGAGCAACAGTTCAAAATCCTAATCCTAAATTAAATTAGGGTAAGTTCAGCCTTTATTGGTCACATATACATTACTCCACAGTGAGATTAGTTTTTTCTTTGTATATCGCAACTTCTTGTTATACATACTGAGTCAGAAAAAATTTTATCCACACGTCAGGGAAAGAAATCTTGTATAAATATTTTAATATTAAATGTATTGCTATACGTTTTATATACTATGATAATATTATAGTAATATATATATATATATATATATATATATATATATATATATATTATTATGCCATATTATAATATAATATATAAATTCGTGTGTCTCTGTTTCACTGTCTTATTTTTGTCTAATTTTTCTATTCTGTTCCTCTGTCTCACTAACTCTATGAATATGTTTTTTGTTTCTCTAAGTCTGTTTTTTATTTGTCTGTCTGTCTCTGTCTCTCTCTCTCTCTCTCTCTCTCTCGCTCTGTGTGTGTGTGTGTGTGTGTGTGTGTGTGTGTGCTAATTTTATCTTTTATGTCTTGTTACGTCTTGTTAATCACCTCCTCAGGGAGATTCCCAGTCACATTTATGCAACAGAGACAAATTCATAATAAACTTTCCTATTAAATGATATAATGATATCTGAAATCCATTTACTAGCAAGTAATCAGACAAATGATTATTATTATTAGGCTATTATTATTATTATTATTATTATTATTTGGGTATTTTTCATGAACTGAAAGCTTATTTCAGGCATAGGTGTCCAAACCTGGTCACACAATGTCCCCATTTATCACAATAGAAAGTGAAGTTGTCTTAACGCTATAATGTGTCCTAATCAACTACGTTTAAATAACAAATCCAGATCCTTCTATTTGGATGATTAGATTTGAAAGCATTCTACAGATAAACTGAAAGTTTGAGGGCTTAACTGGGAATCTTAGCATTGTTCGCTGATCTGTAGATCAGGCGAATTATTTCTGCAGCTTCTGTATCATTTCTCATCTTGTCTGTCCACTCTCATTTGTTTATATTATTATATTCAAAGATATGGTAAGCAAAGGAAAGTTCATTTATGTACATATTTTCTGGTCTTATATATTTATCCTTTCAAATTGATCAAAATTTTAATGCAAAAGTCATATTACAGATGTTAAAACCAAGAACTTTTATATTTAATATAATATTTAATATTTTCACCATCTAAACTACAGTAGGAAACCTTTGTCAAGCATTAACATGCTCAGTTGTTAACATACAGCTAAATTATTACATACACACTTTTACATGTAGGACATTTTATTATGGCAGCTTGTTCAAGCAGTACACAACGAATATCTGCAACATAACACAATATACAGTAGGCTCTTACATTGTAAGTAAATCTATTTTAAATTAGTTTATAATTTAAATATATTATCTTGTCATATTGCAAATTTTGAAAATGTCAGTGCAAAATAAAAAGTCCAGACATGACAAAAGCACCAGCGTGATGTGTGATGCTTGTGTTTTGTACATTTAAACAGCGCCTGCCCTACAGTGCTAGTTGACTAGTTGTCATTTCCCCTTTTTTTTTTTTTAGAGAAATGGTGCAGGAGCTCAGACATCTCCAGCACATCACATGCATTTAAGTGGGGTTTACTACATTTTAAAGACATTTTTGTACAGATTTGTAGCTTATAGTTTGTTTTCCCTTACAACAAAGTAGATGATCTACTACTGTATGTATTGCGCTGTACTCTTTTAGATCATATTTCAAAATCTATGTTTTTCTCTTCTCCTTTCTCTCCTTTGTTTTGTTTTACATTTAGCTCAGCAAGGTAGGCCTCCTTCCTTCCTCTGTCCTTTACATCTTATATCTGTCTCCTATACATGATGCCTGCATATGAGTGACATGCATTTTGTTGTGTTACAGTATACTGTACCCTTAGTTCTTTAAGAAATCACACACTAACTAACTTCTGTTTGCTGTTTTCTACTGTGTGGGTGCGTTAGTGATCCTTTCCGTATGCACAACGAACGCATGCAGCACATGATGAGGGGTTTCTCTGATCCCTTCAACCATGGCTTCATGCCCAGTATCACAGACGGCCGGGACAGAGCGCACAGGGGAGAAGGTCAGTCCCGCACAGGTGTTGCCCCGCGCAACGAGCACAGAGTGAGTACCGAACGCTAACATTCACCCTTGTTTATACTTCCTCATTCAGAAAAAATCAATTCAGTTGTGTCACTATTTCAGAAATATATATTATTGTAAATCCAAGGTAGTCTTTGATACAACATTAGTTTTTTTAAATATAGTAAGCCTTCCCTTTGAACCACCTGGTTTTACAATAGCATGTAGCAAATTTTAAGGCGCACACACTTGAAAATAACGTTATTGCAGATGCACGTCATCTGTGTGCCCTAGCAAATGTGTGACTGTGGACTATTTTAGTTTTCCTTATCATGCTTTACAGTCACACTGGTATGCTATCACGGCCCTAATTCAGACGTATAACAGAGTGGATGTCCTCTTGTCATCTGAGCCATTACGCTGCCTGACAGTTGGTGTGTGTGTGTGTGTGTGTGTGTGTGTGTGTGTGTGTGTGTGTGTATTTGTGGATCTTTTTGAAAACATGTTGGAGTACAGAGCATTTGTTCACTTTACTCGTCCTGTGAGCAATGTGCTTCGCTCCAGATGTTCACGACTCCCATGGGGATTATTCCAAATCCAGCGCCGCAGTCCTGCTCGTCAGATCTTGCTCATGACGCTCTGTCCTGGCTGATGAGTGAAAGGAGCGACACACGTGTTCGGGTAGCATTGTGCCATCTGGACATAGCAGCAGTTGAAATAACAATGCCAGCACCGGGAGTTGAACAAGGTCGTGATGGAAGACGGCCATGGTGTAACCCGAGCCTCTACCCTGGCAAAGCAGTTAGTGAGGCTTATTGAATACTGTAGGGAGAGGAGTGCGGCGGGGGGTCTTGGTGCAAATCTATGTTTAGCCTTGAGGGTATTTTTAGCTGGCTGGACAACATAGTTCCACTGACACACTGCTTTCCCACTCAACCGGACTAAAGACTCTCCCGGGAACTCGACACACTGGATTGTTGACGTGTAGGCTAGACTTTTGCCCCCTTTTTTTTCTCACTTGTTAGCAGATAAAGTTTTTGGGTTTATTTTCTTATTAAGGCAGACAATCATGATTTGAGATCCCATTAATTTTGGAAAGCTTTTGCAGATATTTAAAATGTTGTTCTGATTGATTATTGGTGTGTCTGCTCATTTCTTCCAACTTAAATGTTCCAGAGTTTTGCCCTCTCTGAACATTACAGGCACATAGTCAGCTACGTAGTTCTGCAATATGATTACCGCTACAAATTCTCTATAAAAGGCGCATTAATAAAACTTAAACAGATTTTTTTTTCTTCTCTTTTTTTCTTTTTGAAAATACCACAGCACTGATCTTTCTTCATAATTTTTCTTCCAAAGAGCCAGACTTTTTTTTTTTTTATGTATTTTTTATGTAGTCTTGAATAGTTCTCCAGGCTTCCTGAAGGACTTTTTGGCTCTTATTTTTAGTCCAGTCCCTGTACCTGACCAGGTTCAGGTTTTTTTATAATTTAATTAAATTTTATTATTATTATTTTTTAAAGCCATGCAGTGACCTATGAATCATTCAAGCAAAATATCTAAATTAAACCATCTAACTTAAAGCATGAACCAGTGAGAAACCGGTGATTAGTATACTGGTGATGCTGAATGCTGACTGGTTGCAGCAGATGAGAGAGGAAATGAGGCTGCTGCTGAGGCTGTTACATAAACAACCAATTTTTTTTTTATTATTATTTTTACGGCACTTCGCAGCCTGTCACAGTTTCTGTAATTTAATCTGCATCATTTAATTTATTTTAATATGAAGATGGAGCATGACTTTTTGAACAGTACTGTACAGGGTAATTCAAAAAGAATGAACCAATTTCACTACGCAATATTTTATTAAGGAAAAGTAATACAAAACTCCAGCCAAGTCACAAGTATTCTACTCACAATCAACTTTTATTTCCTGTCTTACAAGTGACACTGACTCATTCCATAACGATGCTTGAGAGCCGAAGCAATTAGTCATGAAATCGGTTCATTCTTTTTGCATTACCCTGTAGTTCTGTATGCGAAGTTTATATGACTGGACTCCTTCTAATCTCATTTCTATAGTTAACGTTTTTAAGTAGCTTTGGTGGTTGGATGCTTTGCATAAAGGGTTTTGCTCAAATACAATTGAGTTGTTGTGCGCTTGTTGATGCAGTGTAGTTGTGTGTCGGTGCTGTGTAATGATCAAAGGAAAACTCTTTATTTTTCGTGATTGTGGTTTCTCATAACAGGTCAAGCGGTATTCTTTTTGTCTTAGTAACACTTCAAAGGAATAAAACCGTATAGAAGGGTGAAGGAAATGACTGTTAACAGCTGCTGTAATGTCACTATAATCAGATGACAGGGTTTATAGCATGCTTTATTAAGAGTATTGCAGTCATTGACAAAGCGCTGTTGTATAAGAGGAATAAATCATATAACGGTGAACAGTAGGAACGTAATCAATCCAGGGGTAGTTAAGTCTACCAAACTCATATAAACCTCACAACGTCTAATTTCCCATAAAAGCCTGTTCTGTCCTGTTTTACAGCTTAATGTTTTAATGATTTTTTTTATTATTTAGTCAAGAACCCAAAGACAAATGTCTTCACTGACCTTATCAACATTTTAGACACTAATACTTATAATTACAGTAATATTTCCAGTAAAAACTTTTTTTTTTTGAAAATGCATTGATGGTCAGTGGGTGCAACTGTGCTTGTGGGGTATGTCTGTGCAACCCTGAGGTCTTATGATGGCCAGCTGGTTCGCTATAAGCAGCTTCAGGTGGCTAAATTTACACATTCATTTACACGTACATTTACGGCATTTGGCAGACGCCCTCACCCAGAGCGACTTGCATTTATCTCATTACACACATGAGCAGTTGAGGGTGAAGGGCCTTCCTCAAGGGCCCAACAGTGACAGCGTTCAGTAGACCAACGCCTTAACCACTGAGTTACCCAGTTTAGTACATGTACCTCTCTTTGCTTCCAATAGATTGTAGATCAATAACGTGAAGAATTCGTTCCCTGTATGACTTTATCTCTTTGCTTCTCACATGGTTTTGGCCCTTTCTTCTTTACAACATTGCTTCAGTTCATTAAGGTTTATGGGCATTGGCTTATTCATAGCTCTGTTCAGGTCCTGCCACAGTATTTCGGTTGGGTTGAGGTCTGGACTTTGACTAGGACAATACAAAACTTTAATTCTTTTATTTTTCAGTCTCTGATGTAGATTCACTGGTGCGCTTCAGAGCGTTGTGCCGATTCGAGCCTGACCCGATTTCGTCCAAGTTTTATCTGTCAAACAGATGGCTGCACACTTGCCTTTAGGACTAACTCTGGTATACAGTGGAGATTGTGCATTGTGTCATGTCGTTGTCTTGTTGTCGCTCTTGTTTGCACATTTGCACGTGCACTTTATGTTGACTGTCGCAGTCTTTTGTATAGTACTGTTAATTTATCGTTTAAATTTGTTTTGTCTTAGCTATTAAGCTAATTAGGTGTCTTAGCTAGCTAGTTAGTTTTGTTAATTTATGTTGTTAATTTATGTTGTGTGTACTGTATGTAGTCCAGCTGTTTTGTTTCACTGTACAGTATATGGTCTAAATGACAATAAAAGCCGACTTGACTTGACTTAACTTGACTTGAGCCCCACTAATCCACTTCTGTACTTAACAGTGTGTATGAGGTGTTTCTGCTATAATGTTTCTGCTATAATGGTGTTTGGTTTTTTTGCTGGTCATTAAGGCCAAACAACTCCTCTTTGGTCTCATCTGTTCATAGGACATTATTCCAGATGCCTTGTGCTTTTTTCAGATGTACCACCTTTATAAACCACATTTATGCCACCATGGCATTGTTTCAACAACTTTATATAACAGTTAGTTTGGGCTGAGTAATCTGATTGGACAAGAGGCATACCTATATATAGATATAAATGTCTATTACCGTTAAGATTCTAGTAAGCGTTAATTACACTACCCGTTGGTCTCAGCATGGGTGAAATTAGGCCTGTATGTTCCACTGACTGTACTTAGGACAGAACAGCTGACTGCTTCACCACCAGTCGCAGAAGCACTTTCATCAAGAAAACACTTTGTTTATGTTGTTATGTCATCTTAAACAACATAAACTATGTAATACTTCAACTATGTAATAACTGCGCGTAAGTTGTTCTTGAATCGGCTATGGATTTTCAGTGTTGTTTATTTATGCCTACACTACCGTTCAAAAGTTTGTGGTCACTTTCTAACTCCATGATGGTTCCTGATTTTTATTTCTTTCTACATTGT
>JAQMYJ010000018.1:6928653-6948371 GCA_030014305.1 Clarias laeviceps | reverse complement strand
AAATGATCATGAAAATAAAGAAAACACATTGACAGATAGATGAGAAGGTGTGTCCAAACTTTTGGCCTGTACTGTATTATGATTTGTTATGTTATACATTTATTATGATTCTTTAAGATTTTTAAGTGTTTCTTTAAGATAAGAGTGTTTAAAAAAAATAAAACAATCTTTAAATGAGATTTTCCTGAACGCTTCCTCCGCACCGCTGTGTGGCGCTGTGAAAATATGCAACTGTGTAAGTTTGCAAACACTCGCGCGCCTCGTTCCCGGAAGTGGACTCTGCGGCTCAGCCGGCGTGACTTTGAGTCTGACATCTCTGCAGCTCATCACCGGGAAGCGCTTCTTCTCCACACACACACACACACACACACTCACCTGGACAGACTGCTAACATGCGGCTACTGAAAGCAGGTCTCGCTTTAAATCGACTAAATCTACGGAATCCAGCCAATGTGAAAGTGAAACAGGTATGTGTGGATTTACACAGGTTTAAATAAAGAATAGGGCAGATACAGCGCCATGGAGGCTCAATCACTGTCTCCATAGAAACAGCCAGCATGTCATTTAACATACATAGTTTCTCTCATCACGAATGTTTAGCCAGTTAAAGATGTAATATAGAGGATATTTAACCTACGCCAGGTCTCATCAGTCAGTCTGGTGTCAAAAGTTGTTCAAAGTCTTACATTTACAGGGCTGAGAAGTGATAGAAGTCTGATTCAAAATCTCAAGTTTCCTCCATAGATCTGATTTAAACCACATCTGGTTCTTCAATAAGGTTATACAGATGCAGCTGCTCTTTAGAAGACTGTGATTATTAATTGCAATCTGTAAACTTGGACAGTATAATGTGGAAAGAAGAGCGACAGTGACTTTGTCTTTAGTTGAATTACTTATCAATCTGAGATTATTATTCTTATTCTTATTACTGCTGTACAAAATACGCATGACTTACAGTATTAAAGTAGCCACCAAACATTTCTTGGTTGATCATCAATATACGTCTTAAGGACGGGAATCACCAGGGACCGGGCGATTCAGTATTATCATCATACCTTGGTGCTGATTCGATCTGTATTGCGATTTTGTAAATATCAATATAGTTATCCCGATTAATAATTTTTTTTTAAATGAATTTGTTACAATTCTGCAGCACGATGGCTTAGTGATTAGTTACTGTCGCCTTGCACCTCCAGGGTCGAGGGTTCATTTCCCAACTCGGGTCTGTGCGCGTGGAGTATGTTCTCCCTGTGTTTGGTGGGTTTCCTGTGGGTTCTCCGGTTTCCTCCAACAGTCCAAAGAAATGCAGATTAGGCTAACTGGTGTTCCCAAATTGCCCTTAGTGTGTGAATGATTTAAAATACATCTGGTTGTATGTGTGTGTGTGTATGTATGTGTGTGCCCTGTGATGGATTGGCACCCCATCTAGTGTGTACTTTGCATTGTTCCCAGAGTCCCCTGGGATAGGCTCCAGGCCCCACGCGACCCTGTATACAGGATAAAGCAGGATAGATGATGAGATGACAATGTTACAATTCAAAACAAACTTTAAAAAAAAATTCACTAGTACCACACGAGATGCTCTGCTGCCTATCAAAGTGTGAATACTTTAGATCAAATCGGCACAGAGGTATCGTCATAATATCGTATCGGGTAGACCCTGGTGATTCCCATCCCTAAAATCAGTCAGTGTGACGATATATGAATTGCCACACAAACAAATCTTGATTCGCCATCTCTAATGTGTATGCTAAGGAGTAAACTTTTTAATATCTTGCAGTACTTCACACATATTATGTATTAAGTTAATGGCCATGAATGGCTTATTAAAGTTTCCAAATAGGTAGCATATTGTAAGGGAATGGGAAGGTTTTTGGAAGCTGAATTTTGTCCTGTTTATAATCTACTATTTCCGTGTTTGCTACTTGATCTTTTTCAAACGTTATATCTTCCTGTGTTGGCATTGTGTTGTAGGTGCTGATGAACATTTGCCGGTCATGTTCATCTGCCATCACCCCGAATGAAATGATCCGCAACATTGGCATCTCGGCACACATCGACTCCGGCAAGACAACACTAACAGAGCGTGTGCTCTACTACACTGGTAGGATAGCAGAGATGCATGAAGTAAGCAAAAAATTAACTTGTTTATAGCTAGTCATTTATTAATCTTCATACCAGTTATTTTACAGTTTCAAATACGACAGTTGAAGCATGACATAGGTGGGTCAAAATTTTATCATGTTTTAGGTAAGGGGTAAGGATGGAGTCGGAGCCGTCATGGACTCTATGGAGCTGGAGAGACAGCGGGGGATCACCATCCAATCTGCAGCCACGTACACAATGTGGAAGCAGTACAACATCAACATCATCGACACACCAGGTAAGAGCCTGACCTACAGAGCTTACGTACTGTATCAATCTACTGCATAAAATCTTTATAATTTCTCTCCATATTTTTCTCTCCTACAGGCCACGTTGACTTCACCATCGAGGTGGAGAGGGCGCTGCGGGTTCTGGACGGGGCCGTGCTGGTCCTGTGTGCTGTCGGAGGAGTGCAGTGTCAGACCATGACTGTCAACAGGCAGATGAAGCGCTACAACGTGCCTTTCCTCACCTTTATCAACAAGCTGGACCGCATGGGCGCGAACCCCTATCGAGCCCTGAAGCAGCTTCGGTGAGCACAGACTGTCGTCTCAAATTTACCACATTTGAAGAAGCCCCTCAAGAGGCCCCTGGGGCACAAGAGGTGGCCAAATTTGGCCCACTGACATATAATGGTAACTTTCCTAGAAACTTTGAAACTGAACCTAACTATGGATCCCATTGTTGTGGAGACATGGGGAGGGCTCATTTTACTCACGCAACCAATCAGTTTTTCATGATACTAACATGATTAGCATGTTGCAAGCACGATGCTAACATGATTAGCATGTTGCAAGCACGATGCTAACATGATTAGCATGTTGCAAGCACGATGCTAACATGATTAGCTTGATGCTAGCACGATGCTAACCTGATTAGCATGATGCTAGTATGATTAGCATGTTGCTAGCACGATGCTAACAATATTAGCATGTTGCTCGCATCATGCTAACTATATTAGTATGTTGCTAGCAACATCATTAGCATGCCACTAACATGATGATAGCGTGATTTGCATGTTGCTATCATGACTCCAATGTTTTGCCTGCACAAGCACCACTCACATTTTCTCCGGAAAATTAACCTCTCTAGTTATGTTTATAATAGAGATGAAGCGGTCGATCGGGCAGTGACCAGAATTGACTGCTTGTCAGTTTGATTGGCCGTGATCGGTGATCAGCTGATCAGCCTCAGATATAAGTGTTTCTGTAACGAGCGCAGAAGCTCAAGGGTGGCGCAACAGAAATGAATTTTTGTGGCGTTGCATCATCAAAAATCGTGTGTGACTTTGTGTTTCACCAAACTTTGTGAGCGTATTGGGTTCAAACCCACTTATTACACACAATTACACCAGGCTCAAAGCACCATGAGCACAAATTAGTTGAAAATATCGTCCGTTAGAGTTTTGAAACTTTGAAGTTAAATGTTAAACTATTGTATTTTAAGTTAGTTTTTATTGTTTAAATGCTGCACTTGGTTTTTAAGTGAGAACTAATGTTATAGCGAACTGGTTACATTTAATCAAGCATTAAAGTTTTTTAAAGGTTTAAAATTGTAACAAAATCTGGGGAAATGTAATATTTAATCGGGATATTGTTGTGATACTTATGGAATCGCAATTATAACCAAATCGACACCTGGGTATCGTGATAATATAGAATCAGGTGGTGACTGGTGATTCCCTTTGTGATTCTTGCTGTGTGCCTAATGTAGCTGCCTGTTAACCAATAATTCATGTGTACAAGGCAGGTAGGATTATTAGATTGTTATAGTTTAACAGCATATATCAGTTTTAACACATCTCCTTTTCCCCTGTAACATAAATTAAAAGATATTAGCCTTGTAGGAATTTAATATTAGTTTATTAGCCAAGGAGTCTTGGAGAATGTTTAAATTAACACGAATCTTAGAGCTAAAAAAACGGGTTTTTCGTTCCCCTTCAGGACCAAACTGAATCATAACGCGGCGTTTGTTAACATCCCCATCGGGCTGGAGGGAGACCTGCGGGGAATCATTGACCTCATCGAGGAGCGCAGCATCTACTTTGAAGGTCCTTGTGGGTAAGGGTGCTGTGATGGAACATTCGATTTATACCACTGACCCATGTTGTTGTGCGTCCCTTATCACATGCACTAGCCTTACACCTCTCTGTGTGTCCCCCCTCTGTTTCTGTCCTGCTCTCAGCCAGGACATACGTTTCGATGAGATCCCGGCCGAGATGCGAGCCGAGGCGGCCGAGCGCAGGCAAGAGCTGGTGGAGTGTGTAGCCAACGCTGACGAAACACTGGGAGAGCTGTTTCTGGAAGAGAGAGTTCCCACTGTTGGCGACCTTAAGGTTTGTCTGTTGCTTTACATTCATTCATTGCCTTTTCGTCTTGAAATTGAAAATAATCCAGAGCACCATACTCAGTAATTAAATATAAATGTTTTAACAAGCAACATTGTTGGAAAAGGAAAGGAAATCTCTAATAGCAATAATAATAATAATAATAAATCAGAAACAAATATGCAGCATTGAGCAAAAAGTGTCTTTGTTCTAATTACTTTAATAATGTTATTAATATTTGAGTGGTAATGGAACTGTGAAGCTCCACTGTAGTTAGTTTTGTGTGTTTGCGTGTTTCCTTTAGGCGGCTGTTCGCAGAGCCACGATTCAGCGCTCTTTCTCTCCAGTGCTGGTCGGGAGCGCTTTGAAAAACAAAGGTGTTCAGCCCCTGCTGGACGCCGTGCTCGATTACCTGCCCAACCCCAGTCAGGTCAAAAACTACGCCATTCTCAACGAAGAGTGAGTCTGAGCTCGTTACCTACTAGCTTTTGAGAAACCTGTAAGGAAATGTAAAGCCACTGTAAACAGCTACACACTGAAGAACAATGTTCAGGAAAATATGCTGATATTCTTTGTGTGTGTGCAGGGAATCAAGTAATAGCAGTAGGATCCTGATGGATTCGACCAGAGATGCTACAAAGCCTTTTGTGGGTTTGGCCTTCAAACTAGAGGTAAGACCTGATTAACACCATGTATAGAAACCAACAGTGACCTCGTGGTTTTTATCTGCATGATGTCCTCTTAAATGTAAGATTTAGCACTTGTAGTTTTGTGTTCTCTCACTCTCACACCTTCTGACTTTTTTTGTGTGCGTCTTGTCTTAGGCTGGGCGTTTTGGCCAGCTGACCTACGTGCGTGTGTACCAGGGCTGCCTGAAGAAGGGCGAGTACATTTACAACACGCGCACAAACAAGAGGGTGCGTGTGCAGAGGCTGGTGCGCCTCCATGCAGACCAGATGGAGGTGAGAACGTGTGTCCGTTACTCTGTAGTGTTTGTTGGCTCATGTTCTTCGCTCTACTGTACTGTTGGTTTTAAAATAATATGCATTGCATAAAAGTGAACGTCCATGAGAATTTAAAGATCTGATTGCTGCCTACAATATTCAAACAAATGTAGAGTAGAGTAAAATGGTGCATTGTGTTTATTAAATTGCATGCATGTCTGTATAAAAAAAAAAAAAAAAAAGTTTTGGAGAGTATTACATCACTGCTTTAGTTTATTGTATCTTTACTAATCCTGTGAGTTTTTTTTTTTTTTTTTTTTTTTTTTTGGTAATGCAGAAGTTTTAAACATTTGGAAATTGTGTGTTGTTTAATTTTAATCCTAAGGATGTAGAAGAAGTGTATTCCGGTGATATCTGTGCCCTGTTCGGGATCGACTGTGCCAGTGGAGACACCTTTACAGCTCGCACAAGCGGCAACCTCTCAATGGTACACTAAACACTTCATTAAATTCTGTTCGTGTTCCAGATACTACAGTAACTACAGTATGTAAGATATCTTCTGATAAATGTAGTTGGGTTTAAAATAAATAAGAATGTGGCACAGTTGTATGCAGTTACAGATGTTAATCTGGTTAATGAGATCGAAGCATGTATGACACGTAGTGAAGTGCGTTCCACACAGATACAGGATCAAATTAGATCAAATAATATATAGTTGTTTTTTTTGGTACAGTTGACCCCCGCAAAAGGCGCGGTTCAGAGTTTTCGGCCTCAGACGTTCGCAGATTTTCTGCAATTTCACGAAAACCGACATCCCCCGCAGTTTTTTTTTATGCCTTATTTCATGCCAATATACAGTGGAATCTTGGATTACGAGCATAATTCGTTCCGGAAGCAAAACCAAATCAAAATTTCCCATAAGAAATAATAGAAACTCAAATTATTCGTTCCACAGCCCAAAAAAATAAATACATAAAAATAATTAACACAAATTATTAATTATTAAGCAGAATCACTGCTGTAAAGTAAAAATAAAACAAATTAACCTGCACTTTACCTTTGAAAAGAATCGCGACAGAGCATTGTTTCTGTGTAGAGCAGAAAGAAAGTGTGTGTGTGTGTGTGTCTGTAAAGGAGGAGGGGTCTGTGTGTGTGGTACGGTGTCCAGTGACGCGCATGCACACAGACACATAGAGCAGGCTGAGCCTTGAGCAGAGAGAGAAAATGGATTTTTAATGTCTCTAATGAGACTTGCTTTTGCTTTACATGCGCGCTGTACACACGCGCATACAGACACAAAATAAAATATGTTTTACACACACACACACACACACACACACACACACACACACACACACATGGTCACAGTGTTATAGTAAACAGTACACACGTGCACAGATGTTGATTATACCAGTAAGAGACGAGCACTAAGACCCAGCAGGGGAGTCGATTACCCACAATTCCGCGGCACAAGAGAGAGAAAAACCGTTGGCTCAGTTGTGATCACGTGACGCTCAACGGCAAAACAAGAAGCGAATGCGTGATACATGATACTCGGTACTCGTAAACCAAGTGTTGCTCCTTTTTCAAGACAAAATCTATCAAAAATCTTTGCTCGTCTTGCGAAACACTCGCGAACTGCGTTAACTCACAATCCGAAGTTTTACTGTATTTAAAATATACTACTGTATAATTTTTTTAGTACTGTAGAGAGAACATAAACCAACCGTAGAGGAAAATGCGGCTTGGGATGGTGAATTATTACTGTATTTACCCAACAATAGTTATACAAAAGAAAATCACAGCGTATATAAAAGAAAATGCGCTTGCATGAAATACAGTACACATAGGGGTAACATCTGTATTTTACATTCTAGCGCTGCAGGAGCGCTGCCCCACAATTCGCGCGTGATCTAGGTAACCCCACGAATTTCTAAGCTAAGCAACTGTTCCATATTTTTTCCTCAATTCAAATCTCCGGTTGGACATTTTCACAGCCTTTCTTTAGTAAACTCTGAATGTTTCCATTTCATGTACAGTTGCTCGAATACTTCTTAAATGCACTTGACTTTACTTTATGTGTTGTGTGCCGTACAGGAGTCCATCCATATCCCTGAGCCAGTCATCTCGATGGCTATAAAACCAGTCAATAAAGTAAGTGCTGCATTTAGTTTTATACCACTGACACCAACATAAAAATAAAACGTGCAGCGTATAACCACTCGTCTGCTACGTTGACCGGTCCCTTTAGATCGACACGGACAAGTTCTCCAAAGGCATCAACCGCTTTACCAGAGAGGACCCCACTTTCAGGGTGCATTTTGACACCGAGAGCAAGGAAACCATAATCTCAGGCATGGGGGAGTTGCACCTGGAGATCTACTCGCAGGTATTGCACTGCATCTGCTAAAAAACTAAATAGGTTTTTATAAAATTGGACTTTTTTTTCTTTGGTTTGTTTTTTAGACATTTCTATTCTAATGACTTAAAACGTGTTGGAGTTTATAAAACAAAGTTTTATAATCAGATTCATGTCACATTAGTTGGGGTTTTCACATCTGATTGGATTTCTGGACACAAAACTAAGTTCCATTAGTCAAATTGGATTTTGTATGTGTGTGTGGTGTGGTTTTTATTTATTTTTTTAACAATTGACCAACAACAAAATGTACAAAAACAGCCTTAAGGCGGGTTACATTACCCAGGACATTACCTGATCTGCTGAAATCTATCCTGAGGGTTTGTAAAGTGATAATTCATAATATAACGTCTATTCTCCATGCAAGCGAATATCCGATGTCCATCCGTTCCATCCTGCTTAGTGTGTGAACATCGGCACTGATGGAATAACTGTTATTGTGGTCATGCAACAACAGTCCAAGCTTACAAATCAGATTTGGTCACTTGTGCACTATTGGGTTTAAGCGATAAATAAGGTTTCCTTGCTGCGGGGACAAGTCAGACAATTGCTTTTGATTTGTGTTGTAGAGAATGGAACGGGAATACAACTGCCCGTGTGCGATGGGGAAACCTAAAGTGGCCTTCAGGGAGACGGTGACCGGCCCTGTACCGTAAGTTACCACGCTGCCCATGCAATACTTCCTGTTGCACGAAATTCTTAAGATGAGTAGAAATGGCAGTTGAGGTGAGGTTCAGTTTGTTGACGAAACACTTCCCACATGTCCATTATCATTTTGCTTAATAATGATTTCCTCACCTACTGTATATTTTACGGAGATTATTTTCTTACGCAAGGCAGGGTGTTCAGTAAGTGCCTTCCCTGTTAACAGCAATTAAATATTCTTTATTTTAAAACGGCATGTTTGACATGAAACATCGAGCAGGTACAAACCCGAAGACACTTTTCTTCCAATTACTTTAATGCTGTTTCCCAGCATTCTTGTCTCTCACGTTTTTTTTTTTAATTAACAAATATTTTCTTGAAAATATCTAATTTAAAGTGTAGTTTTACAATTTCCCATTGGTATTAATAAAGCACTCTATCTATCTCTACTATGTTTTACTTAGGGGCGTTCAATTCAAACCGGAACTTTTCATTGTGCAGAATAACACTATAACTACACTATCCCAGTAGAAAGTCTTCTCAGTATTCCTGAGCCATGATCGGATTTTCTGCTGTACATGTGAAACGCTGGCCTCCCAAAACCTCATTTAATGGCAAAAAACATGTGGAAATCACTTGGACAGGGGTCGAAACTGTCTAACAGCCGAGTTCCTGTAATGCGCAAGTGGTGTTCGTGAACGATTGTGTGCACGGTTTCCACAGACAGATGCTTCTCTTCCGCAAGTTGACACCAAGTCATGTGTCGATTTTCAAGGATCAGGCGTTCCACTCTGAATGTTCACACCTCGACCTGAATCGTCATTCGTGGGATGTACGGCCTTCTTTAAAACTTTGCACCGTTGAGATGTTTTACTGCAGCTAAAAGTCTCATCACAGTAGAGCGCTTGACGTTTTCTATAAATGTCAATCGGGTTTAAGCGTTCATTCATGAGAAATGTCATCACAGGTCCCGGTTTGACTTGAACGGTTTGAACTTGAATCAGTTGTTTCAAACCATAGACATTACATTATTTCTTGGTTTAATAGAAAAACATGAAGAATTTCCTATGAATGACTGCCTTTTAAAGTTCTTTTGTTCTCGTTTATTTACTGAAAGCTTCAATACAGTTATAGCTGTATATAAAATTTGGCAAGCATTCCAAGAAGAAAATTTATAGTAACGTTTTTTATTGTTGCGAATTACTGTATAAGTGGATGCCGATTATAAATTGTGATTGGGAGAAAAAATGCATCAATCAAAGCTTGAGGGGTTTTCAGTTGCAGCGGCATCGTGGCAGCAGTTCAGTTTCTACCACTTGTACACTCTTTTCTGGAGACCAGGTGATTAACAGCTTCCAACGAATAATCTCCTGAAGAACAAACACATGAATACAGTTAAGGCTTTCGCATTCTCATTCTCACACTCTCGCAATCAGCCTTTGCCTTCCTGAGTACATGAAATGAAAAGTGATTTTCATGCAATCGTAATGCAATCTTCAGTTGCTTCAACGAGCAGGACTACTGTATGCCATGTTTAGTATTCAGGTGCGTTGTTTTTGTTGTTACCTGGGAAATGAATTCATGAAGGAGAACTTCATACTCAAATTTTAGCTGGTCACCTTCATTCTCCTGGAATGTTTAACATCAAGAAAACAAGGGAGAATAAGAATGACGGAGAAACCAGAAAACTGTACATAACTTAAGAGATTCAGAATTTTTGATACTGAATTGAAATTTCAGTTCTTTTTTACAGCCATGAAAAACCATGTGCAGTGTGGAGGAATCATAAATTTATCTCACCAGCTGTTTGATCTTGGACACTTGGGCCATGTTGTACTTTGTGTTTTCATTGGACTCCCTAAGCATGACAAAGCTGGCAGCCAACCATCCTAAGTGCCAGAACGGCACCATTTCGGGCTCCATGTTACCATGGCTGTCTGTACAGAGAGGGTGATAAGCGTTAATCTTTGGTATTGTTCTCGAATGTGGAGATAATTGAGTGACACAACTGCCATTATGGAGGGAAAAAATGGAATGACCAACCGTTACGATAATATCATGGTAACAATGTGCCGATTCGATTTGTATTGCAATTGATTAACACACTTTGTTTTAATTCTTAAGGTACTTAGCAAATGGTTTGCTAATTTCCGAGCATTTGGCGGATGCCCTTATCCAGAGCGACTTAGATTTTATTTCCTTTTTTTTTTTTTTGAGGTTTAAGGGCCTTGCTCAGGGGCCCAACGGTGGCAACTTGGTGGTGCTGGGATTTGAGTCCAATGCATTTAACCACTGAGCCATGACCACTGGAATTTATATCACTTCTCCACAACCTTCATAAAACTACTCTCAAACCATAAGAAATCCCCTTGAAACACAAGCACCCATCAGGATATGGACTGGCCACCACTCTGCTCTGGTTTTAGAAATGCCGTATGTCTGTGTGAGGTCATACCTGGTATGTAGTTTGCAGCCACAGCATTACTAATGTCACTGTATTTCTGGTAGAATGCCTGCTCCTTTTCAGACGTGTCGAAATCAGGTAGCTCATCACAGGAGCACAGGACGTGAGGTGGACGCTGGGTCTCTCCTCTAGGGTAAAGCACCTCCGCCAAGCAGCGGCTCTCTGAGCTCTGTAGCACAGCATCCTTCGGTTAATTTACCTTTAGCTTGCCCATTATTTTTCTGCTTCCAACACATCAACTTCAGGGGGAAAAAAAAAGTGAATTTTCTGCCTAATGTATCTCACCCACTTCCAGCCGCCACTGTAACGAGATGTAGGATGTAGGTACTGTGAGAAGGGCCAGATTGTGATGGGGATTAGGCGGGTGGTTATGATTTTATGGCTGCTCAGTATATGTTGCTTTCATTACAGGCCTGCAAATAGTATTCAGTAATGTTTTTTGGTTTTTTCAAAATTTTAAGGTACATTTGGAAATAGTGGATACTTTGTACATAATAATGCAAACATGATTAACATGTATAACAACATTTCTACTACAGTTAATATGGTGCCTAAGGCCTTTTTTTTTTTTTTTTTTTTTGCAGTTGTTCTGAGTTTAACTGGTCTAAAACAAAGACTCGACTGAAAATGAGATCTGCATACTTGCCAGAAAATTAATTAAGCCCAAAAAAAAACAAGATCTGGCTCTTCATAAGCAAAATATACATCACTGTATATGTAGTATATAATAATAATGAACCTTTTTATTAATTGTTATGACTTGGTTCCAGCCAAAACACAGTATTAGTACTGATTTTATTATTTATTTATTTTTATGTTATACATATAAAACAGAAAATGTTTGTGCGAAAGAAGCTACTTCTGAAGTTTATGTAACATGGAAGTAACCAAAAATGTCAAGTTGCTAACTTCAACATTTGGAGAGATGATTTTATACCGTATGTGCCCCAAAAATGGCCATTTTTCAGTGTTATACTGTCTCACTTCAAACAATAATCATATTTAAAATGCTAATTATTCATATTTTTTTGAGTATTAATAATAAAAATGATGTAAGCGTCTAGAATGCATGTGACCTTTAAAAAAATTGTTGTTTAAATTATAGCGTTCTGTGCAAAAAAATTAAAATTCCAAAAGAAATATATGTAGTGTCTGTAACCATGTTGAAAAATTCGATCTGATCATTGAAAGATTTAAATAAAATAAATAAATAAAATTACGGACACTACATAAAAGACCATGAAAATGTAAATAGCAAACGTGTTTCGTTTTATCTGATAAAAATAAAAATGTGTATAAATATTTTTGACCATTCAGTCTATATACACATTCCTATCTTCAGGTAGCTTCAGGGAGAGTAAATAAGGTTAATTATATCTGTCTAGACACATACACACACTCATACAGACTCAGAAACAACCAAAGAAGTGATACATAGTTTAAAAAAAAAAAAAAAAACTGAACTCACCTCACTGACTGATTCCTTCACAGAAATTTCAAGGATGTATTTCATCCCTGATTCCCCCATGTCCTGCCAGCCAGGGATAAATCCACAGGTTACCCAAGCACAAAAAAAAAAAGTTTATTTGATCAAATCTTAGTGTAGAAAAGTGAAGGAATTGCATTCTAACGTAAATCTCCTGTTGCTGGCTGCCTTACCTCCGTCCTTGCCTTTTGGACTTGAGTGACCATGTAGATCCTGAACGGTGAGCCGTGGACCGTGTTGATGTAGTGCTGGACGGCATGACCTGCCCGTGTGGCTTCATAAAATTTAGGATTCAGCTCTCTTGAACTCATGTTTCGCCCGTCCTGATCCACAATGTCCTGAAAAGGGAATAAAGACCACAAGAGAAAGGGTGTGGTCACTGAGCTTGTGTGTGGACTTTGCACCTTTTTTAGATCATGTTGCTCTCGAGTAGAGACGAGATTTAGATAAACAGAAGATTCCAGTGGTGCTTGTACACACTGTTCCTCAAATCTGTTAAACTCGCTCAGTTGTGCTGGTGTTGCTGATGCACCCGTGTGAAATGGACTTCCTACTTCCTGTCTTTGCCAGCTGTCCCGCCTTCTCTTAAAGAGACGACACACCCCTGGCTTCTATGTTAAAGACAGAGAAACTTGTATATATATTTTATTTCTTATAAAATATCCAGTGATGATTATTATTATCTTTTTCTAATAAACAAACAACAATTAATTAGTTAGATTATACTGTTATGTCTTTTTAGCATTTATTAATATTAGTTCTACACAATTGATTGGAAAAAAAATATATATATTGTTTGTAGTTGGGAATGTATGTAGATTTTGTCAATAATTTAAATATTTGTTCTTTTTTTCAAAATAATTTTAAGTTAATAAATAATAAATAAATATTGTCGAACACTCTTAATGAGATCATAGATGATAAATGTTTCGTCTGAATACAAAATGAGACGCTATTGTGAAAACAATATGTCAAAATGATCAGTGTAATTTTTTTTTATCAAATCGTGCAGCTCTAATAAATCTAGTCTGAATAATTTCATCATTACTCCAGCAGTAT
This sequence comes from Clarias laeviceps, assembly GCA_030014305.1. Lineage (NCBI taxonomy): Eukaryota > Metazoa > Chordata > Actinopteri > Siluriformes > Clariidae > Clarias > Clarias laeviceps. The sequence goes on along the minus strand of JAQMYJ010000018.1, from coordinate 6,934,883 downwards.
GCTGTTCATTTTGTGTTTGTGTACACTATTTAGATGATTTGTATTTGCATACAGTAGCTTGAGTAATGTGACACTGATGTCAAATTCTTATTAAATCAGTTTCGTAAACAAGCAATAAATTGAATTCGCTCAGATCCCCTGCATGACAACATGGAGCAGTTTTACTTCTATCAGAGTGGGAGAAACGTTCTGTACTGTTCTGCTTTTCTGGTTTCTAGATTTGACTTCACTCACAAGAAGCAGTCCGGTGGGTCTGGGCAGTACGGGAAAGTAGTGGGAGTGCTGGAACCGTTGGATGCAGAAAATTACACCAAGGTTGAATTTGAGGACCAAACCATCGGCACCAACATACCCAAACAGTTTGTGCCGGCTGTTGAAAGGGCAAGTTTGTGATCTTACGTTTCATGCACAACCCTATAAAGTATAATCAGGAGGATCTACCTGTTTCTCGGTATGAAGAAGAAACACTTTACAAAGCTTGTAGTCGTGTAAATTAATGGTATGAAATGATAACACCATTTTTTTCTTTAATTGATGAACATGGCACATCGTGTGATTCCCATGTGAACAATATGTTTGACATTTAGAATAAGTAAGAACAGTGTCATGCAATTAAAGCAGGACCGATCCTATTTGCGAGTGGCTGTCTGAAGATACAGTGATTGAGATACAGTACAAAGCAGAAATCTTTGAGTAATCTAAAGCCTATGAATAGGATTAGGCTTTATTGATCACCGTCTCTACTTAGAATTACAAGAACACTGTTCTAATCCCCTTAGAAGTTTCTAAGAATTATGGACAAATCCATGTCCCTGATCTTGACTATTTGTTCTCATAGTCTTTGTGCAGCCTTTCTTTTCTTTCCTTCTCTCTCTCTCTCTTTCTCTATTGGACTCTCTTCTTATCCTCAGCTTTTTTCCTTCCTTATGTTTCCTGCAGGGTTTCAGAGAGGCATGTGAGAAGGGGCCTCTAACAGGCCATAAGGTATCCGGTGTGCGGTTTGTATTGGACGACGGAGCCCATCACATGGTGGACTCCAATGAGATCTCGTTTATCCGAGCAGGAGAGGGCGCTATGAAACAGGGTTTGTGCCACTGACCATTTGTGATAACCTTTGCATGAGCAAACATACTTCCACTTTCTATATGCTGTGAACCATATTCAGGTCTTAACATTTATAGTCTAATTGTAGATTCACATGGAAAGGAAAGTGAAGTTATTTACTTGTTCTTAAACAGAACAGCACAGATGGAGTACTTGGAGCATTTTGATTGAGTAGTTATAGATTGAAAGCATAAAGCATATTGAAACCTACAAATCTTGTTTTTCTTTTTAATATTGGTGTCAAAAGAAATGGAACAACGAATAATGGGCAAGAAGTTGTGATTGCTATGATTGGGAGACATTTTTTTGGGGGGGGAAAAAAACAATTTGGCTTGAAATGAAACAGAACCAAGTTAAGAGTGGACTAACCAAGTCTTTGGGGATTTGCAAGAGTTTGATGCATTTTATAAAATGTTTATAAAGTTTTCTCTAATGCACTCGTTGATTTTCTTTAAATAGCAATGGAAAATGCTAATGCGGTCATTCTTGAGCCCATCATGTCCGTGGAGATCGTTGCACCCAATGAATTCCAGGGAACCGTCATTGCCGGGGTCAACCGTCGCCATGGTGTCATCACCGGCCAAGATGGGTCCGAGGGCTACTTCACTTTGTACGCTGATGTAAGTTCATATTTTAACGCTCTGCTCATTTTTAATATTTTGACTTTTTGAACAAATGGTCACTTTCTTAATCTGAACAAAATTAAAATGAGAAACTTTATTTTGATCTACATTCATTTTTTTTTTTTTTTTTTTTGTAATGGTGGTCTTTGTATATTGTAGGTGGATTAACGCAGAAATATAAAGCTGTGCCTTAAATTCTAACCCTTTTATTGATGTGTCTTTTTCAGATTCCGCTCAATGATATGTTTGGTTATTCCACCGAGTTGCGTTCTTGCACTGAGGTATTTAAAAAACATTAAGAAATTTAATTTAAATCTGAATCAATTTGCAGAGAAACTGCACAGTGAAGCATTCTTAAGTTTATATACTGTTTAACAAATAGCTCCTTTAAATGTAACTTTAAAAAAAAAAAAGTTTGTTTAAAGCTATGTGCAATTACATAAAAAGCGAAGTATATAAATTTTTCATACTGTAGTACTATAAACATGCTTCAGCATACATTACTATCAGTGCTGAGTGTGTTGATTTTTATGTGAGTTTTTTGTTTGAGACATGTGGTCATTTATATTTTATTAATTTGTTACATTTAAATATATTACTCCTCTACCCAAACGGGTTTTAAGGGGAATCTGAATTCTCTGCTAGATTTGTTTTCAAATTCCTACTACCTACCATTAGCAGGATGATAAAAAAATAGCACAAATGCCTGTTTTTACCAGTATTTGACCAGCTAGTCCTCAACATGCCTGCCCTAAACACTCCATCCAAAGTACAGATGGCCCCCGACTTACGAACATTTGAGTTACGAATTTCCGCATGTAGTGCGGGAGAAATGAGTCGGTGTCACCGGTTTCAATGATTCAGTCCGGGAGCACCATGATAGAAAATGGCCGCCCTCTAAATCTTTCCTGGTACGAATAATCCTAATTGCGGAAAATCCTCAACAGAACAGAATTCACAGTCGACAGAGACAATTTTACATTTGTGTGAGATTCATTTCCTTAGGCGTGGTTACGGTTTTTGGCCACATGATGGCAGTGTGGGGAAGGTGGACAAATTTAGTCAAGCTGCTCGATATGCTTTACATTGTATATTCGTGTTAAAGGCGTACAAGACTCACTTTGCCAGACTTAAGAACAAATCGGACTTACGAACGTGCTCCTGGAACGGAAATCGTTCGTAAGTTGGGGACTAACTCTACTAAACATTTTATTGACTGTTTTTATTTCTCCGATTGTTCTTCCCAACCCTAAACTGTAACTCTAAGCACCATTTACACGTTTTTGATTTCAAATATAATATAAGGGCATTTACTCAAGCATTTCTTTTTGTTACATAGGGAAAAGGAGAGTACACTATGGATTACAGCAGATATCAGCCTTGCCTGCCTTCTGTTCAAGAGGATCTTGTTAATAAGTACCTGGAGGCAACGGGACAGTTGCCTGCAAAGAAGGGCAAATGGAAGAGCTGAGCAAAACACCCATATTCATACGAACACACACACACACACACACACACACACACACACACATCCCTCTTATTAATTAGTCATTTATGTAATTTATATATGTGTTAATACAATTTTAATTTGTAAATGCTCATCTGTTACGAACATGGTCTGGACTCTGAGAATGACTTTGAGTATGTATAAGAGAGACAGTGGATTATTTTGTACTGTGTACAACATAAGGAGCTACACGAGGTGTCTAATAAAAAAAGAAAAATTTTAACACTGTTTCTGTGTCTTTTGATGCACACAAATGATCGATATTAATTGATCCTGTTTTTCCAGTTAAAGAATGACCTTATTTTGGGCGTGTAAAACATATACTCATGGAACAACACTTACCTTAATGGTCGATGTACCGTTAGGAAAAGCTAACGCACAGCTGGCAGGACAGTCCACTTCAACTTGCGAGCCCATATCTGTAGTCCTGATCATCGGGCTGCTGTAAATCACTGGACAGTACCAAACCAGTGAGACGAGAACCAGACAAACCAGACAGGACCGATTCATTTTAAACAGGGGAAAAGAAACAACAACACAGGCTTAGGAAAACTCGTGCAAAAGATGAAACTCTCAGAAGAGGTGCAGTTTTTGAAGTGAAGTGGGGGAGCTCACAAGAATGTTCACAAAGGCAGGCAAGTCAAACATCTCAAGAGTCTGCTCTCTTGTTTGCTCTCATTCCTTCACTTGGAAACTGTTCTTGTGCAAAAAAAAAAAAAAAGAATCCTCCCTCATACAGAGAACAGCTAAATACACTTTAAACGTGAGAGGAGGGGAACATGTGGTGGATCGACTGAGTGTAAATCTGATTATGTAATATGAGTCGAATTTTTTTTTTTCTTTTCTAAAGTCTTCCTGTTTTTGCTAAGTAGAAAAAAAAAATAAAGGAATGTCTGTAGGACACTGTACTGTATGTTCTAGGATCCAGTCAATCAGCTGACCACTTCCGGGAACTAGCAGTGAAATGATTAGAATAATTCTCAGCATTAATGCCTGTAAAAATGCCTGTGCATGCTTTTGCCTTACTGATGAAATAAAAGCAAAATAAACAGTATCTAATCCTTAAATTTTATGTCTTTACACGAGGGAGTGTGGAGTCGGGAGAGGGAAGGCAAATGGAGCTTTCGTAATCCTGGGTTTCTGTTTATCTGTTCTGGTGTGGAATGTTCTGCGCTGATTGCACGCAAGGAGAGCACAGCTGAATGTTTTCACCATTCTTGAATTCCTGTTGACTGGACTTGTGTAACTCTTTCCACCAAGACTTTTATGCTGTACCAGTATACGTTACAATCACATCCTAAAAACGTTTTTCAAGTGAAACACTTTCCTAAGAAAATGGTAAAGACTGAAAAACTATGAATATTTTAATATTTATATATATATATATATATAAACAGCACTACAAATCTGGGAATGAGCTCAGGCCTTCTTTCATTATGTAAACTAGCTATAATAAATGCATATACCCTTTCTAGGCATGCACAGTATTATGGACTCTGACAAGACCTGTAGAAATTAACTTCCAAATTGATCAACCTCAGTTATTATCACTCACACTAGATGAAGTCCTCAGCATTCTGGTTCGAGTAGGGGTTAAGGTGAGAATACATAAGCAGTTAATCAATGTGTCATGGAAGTGTAGTGAAATTTTGTCCGAGATTAGTTCCTAAATGACATTAAAATGAGATGCTGCGGGAGGGGAAAAAAAGGCAAATAAATGGTCTCTTTTGACTGACGCATCGGAGATGGGGTTTTAAAGAAGTTGCAAACCTGCAGCATCTTGAGCCTGATTTATTGCCACCTTGCTGATTAATGTAATCATGAAATATGATCTCCAGGCAAGGGCCGTGCACTAGGCCGGAAATTAATGAGCTACACCCTCATTTACAGTGGGTACCAGGGCCACAGGAGGGGAAAACCTGTTTGTTGAGTGCAGATTAAATTTTCTGACAGATTACCAGGCCAGAGTGAATTATTTGCTATTCTTAATGACATTTGTGGTAATTACAAAGTCCTGGTCTCTGCTCTTCTCCCAGACCGTGTGTACCGAGTACTATTCCGCCCTGCAGGCTAGGAGGAGCTGGAAGATTGTAGTATAATATTATACATGACTGTTTTATTATTCTGTTTATTCGAGTGATCTAATGTATTTACATGTGAGAGAATAACACTAGAGCACAGAATAGTCATCTGGTCACAAAGTTATGAAGGATGATGAAGATGACTACTACTCACTGAACGTGGAAAATGATGAGTGTAACAGTGGCGGCACTGTGGCTTAGTGGTTAGCACTGTCATGTTGCACCTCCAGGGTTGAGGGTGCGATGGCCACCTCTGTGTGCATGGAGTTTGCATCCTCCAGGTACTCCGGTTTCCTCCCACAGTCCAAAGACATGCAATAATATTTGGTCAGTAGTGGTCCTGTTGTAGTAGTGAGGTCCGCAAAGCAACAGATGGCTCCGTTATAGTCATGTAATATACTGTACATTTGCCAGGAACTTCATTAGGTACACCTGTGCAACTAATCACCCAGTCACATGGCAGCAACTCAATGCATTTAGACATGCAGACATGGACAAGGCGATCTGCTATAGTTCAAAGTGAGCATCAGAATGGCGATGTAAGTGACTTTGAACATACTGTAGCATGGCTGTTCGTGCCAGACTAGAGTATTTCTGAAACTTCTGATCTTTAGAGTTTAACAGCCTGAAAAAAGAGAAAATATCAAGTAAGTGCCAGATATCTGGGCAAAATTGCCTTGTTGATGCCTGAGATCAGAAAAGAATAGCCAATTCAATACGAGTGGGTGTCAAAAAATTTCGAGACTAGTTTTGTAACAGTCCAACAGATGGCAGCCCAAGGCTGCACACATGGTCACAGGGGCGCCAACCTTCATAAGTCAGGGTGTCAATAGACATTGTATGGAAGTATATTAGTGCCAAAATTCTTCAAAGCAAAATAGCAGGTTGAATTACATGAACTGAAAAAAACGTGTT
>JAQMYJ010000018.1:6911694-6923827 GCA_030014305.1 Clarias laeviceps | reverse complement strand
TCTCACTGAGCACTGACTTGTGTGTTTCATTGAGGGGTTCCCTGGCCAGGCGGGACAAGCAGAATACAGGCTGAGCATCGAGTAGACAAAAGGGGGTCTAGCAAAATTCAAGAAATCCTTACACAATCCCAACCCTGGTCCTGGAAAACCACATGCCATACCCTACACATTTTTCATTTTGTGTTTTCCCTTCTATGCCACACCTTCTTCCATTCAGAATACATTATTAATTAGCTGATTAGTTAATTCAGCTGTACTGGGAGTAGAGAAAACCATAAAAGCAGGGCAAAGGGTGCTCCAGGACCAGGGTTGGGAACTACTGGCATAAATGATGCCCTAGGGATGGACTTGTGTCGCATTCAGGATGTGTTCCCACCTCATGTCTTCTGCTCCTTGAATAGATGTGCCAGGGACAAAGTTGGAATGAGTGAGATATTCCACTTACTCACTCATCATGTATACCATTTTATCCTGTATACAGGGTTGCAGAGGGCATGTAGCCTATCCCAGGAGACTCTGGGCACAAGGCGGGGTACACCCTGGATGGGGTGCCAATCCAGTGCAGGGCATACACACACACACTATGGGCAATTTGGGCACGCCAATTAGCCTAAGCTGCATGTCTTTGGACTGTGGGAGGAAACCCGGAGCACCTAAAGGAAACCTATCAAGCATGGGGAGAACATGCAAACTCCATGCACACAAACCCGAGGTGGGAATCGAACCTGGACCCTGGAAGTGAAAGGCGACAGTGCGACCATGCCAGCTTGAGAGATTTGGCTTAAATAGCAAATTCTTATAATAAATTCTATGCATGGCAGGGATCTAGTGTAAAGGGTTAAATAAAAAAAATCTTCCCCCCAGTTTTTACTGGGATTACTTAATGTGTATGTACTATAATGTGTCATGTTCACCGCTGAAATAACAGTGCTGAAGTGGTACAAGTGAATTTTAACATGTTGGAGTCATCTTAAGAAAACAAATCATTTTCATTCAATCTACTTTTTGATGTCTCATCTGTGATTCACTTTCCGATTACCGAACAGGGAGCGCTGATGACAACGGAAGTACTACGGCATAAACATAAACTTTTCGATATCCTCACTTTCCCGTTGATGAACGGACAGTAGATTCTAAATCTTGCTCTGGACTACGTACACCTTGTGCAATTTCCTAATATTTTGGCACCAATCCAGGGGAAACCCATATACACAGACACATTGATAAAAATGTATAGTTATCAGCTACAGTATGAATTAAACAGTCAGTAGAAACTATACATGTTTTCAACCAGGAAGAAGTCTGGCAAAAGAATTAAACCTAACAGTCCTCATACTGTATGAGGATGTCACAAGGATAAAGTTGGGAGAAAATGCCACGTCTCATATAAGGACATTCGAGTGTCCCTGTACTGAACTTATCTGCTCTGCTGTGTTTATTGAAACAATTTCCGGGTTGGGGACGGGGGTATGAGGGGGGTGGGGGCGAGAGAAGCGCGTGTTCATGTGATCACGTGACTCTCTGTAGTCACATGACCTTGATATCCTTTTGTCGAGTCTTTATTAGCGGCTCGCGAGCTTTCGGTTAAAACGCGGCGAAATGGCGAACAGGGAGGAAATCCGAGGGCTTTTAGATGAAAATGAAGACGACGATGGAAACAGCAGACGCTTGTCCCCGTTTTGTGACCCGAATCATTTACTCCACCGGATTGTCGTGCTTGTTTTTATGTGTTTCCTGGGATTCGGTGAGTAACGTTACTCTCAGCCTTCTTCCTAAATAACAGAACTGTAGTGTTTAATAGTGTTTAATATGGAGACTTTTTAATCATCTCACATTCTGTGTTTCATCGCTTTTAGGAAGCTACTTCTGTTATGACAACCCTGCTGCTCTTCAGAAACAAGTCATCCAGGTTAGAGTGGGCTGTTGTTATTATTGTTGTTGTTGTTAGTTTGTCCTGCTTTATCTGCTCGTCTTATGTAATTCATTTCTCAAGCTTTCCTAGGAAAGGAAAATATCAAATCCTTCTTTAAGATAGTGATTGATTTTAAGCTCTAACTAGACATTGATTTATTTACTGCCTTGACCTTAAACAGGGGGATCAGATTGTCCAGGATCTGACATGGTTAGAAAGTTCACTCCAGACATGACATACACTATATAAATAAACCTATTTGGCCAAACCTGTTAATTATTGAATTCAGGTGTTTCAATAACACTAATAATTGAATTCAATAATTAACCTGTTAATTATTGAATTCAGGTGTTTCAATAACACTAAGGGCAATCTTAATGCTTCAGCATCTTTACCAAGACATTTTGGACAATGCTATGCTTCCAACAGTTTGGGAAGACCCGTTTCTATGCCAACATGACTGTGCCCCAGTGTACACAGCAAGGACTATAAACACATGGTTTTGAGTTCGGTGTGGAAGAACTCGACCGGCCCGAGCACAGAGCCCTGACATCAAGCACCTTTGGGATGAACTGGAATGAAGATTGTGAGGCAGGTCTTCTCATCCAACATCAGTGCCTTGACCTCATAAATTCTCTACAGAATGAACAGGTGCAAATTCCCACACAAACACTCCAATATTTTGTAGCCAGCCTTCCAAGAAGAGTGGAAGCTGTTCTAGCTGCAAAAAGGGGACCGACTCCATATTGAAGTATATGTATTTGGATACAACATCACTGTAGGTTTGGACAATTTTTTTTTTTTGTCCATATACAAAATAATAATAATAAAAAAAAAATAATCTTAACTTTTGACGGCGGCACAGTGGCATAGTTGTTAGCACTTTCGCCTCACACCTGCAGGGTTGAAGGGTTTGATTTTTGCCTCGTGGTCTGTGTGCATGGAGTTTGCATGTTCTCCCCATGCTGGGTGGATTTCCTCCGGGAACTCCGGTTTTCACCCACAGTCCAAAGACATGCAGATTAGTCATAGTCATAGTCTTCCCATATTTTCCGTAGTATGTGTGTTTACCCTGTGATGGATTGGGCACCCAGTCTTCCAAGATAGGCCCCAGGCTCCCCGTGACTCTTTATAAGTGTTGTAGAAGATAAATGAATGAATGAATCTTTTGAAACATTATCTTAAATAAACCTATTTGTCATTCAATCTTAGAACTATATGAATCACTTAGAAGTGATGCTATTGAGCAAAAGATCTAGGAGTTTTGTTAAACTCCTGCGTGCTATCTGATTCTACTAAAAAAACATGTTTGAACATGGATTTTGACATGCATGTAGCACAGACGGGTCATCAGCAGTGTTGCCTCTTAGGTTTCATGTTCTCTCGATGTTCTTCCCCTTTTTGTGCAGGTAATGAGGCCCATTGTGTGTGTTCCCATCGTTTGAGTGAGTGTGTGTGTGCATTTGAGTTTGCGTTGTGCTGAATATCAGCATGGCTAAGATACTTTCGTCAGTCGGGCTTCACCCTCATGCCTGCATCACACCACAGCCGCACAGATATTCAAGCGCAACAGCATGACTTAAGTGTGAAATTGCTTAATGATAAAATAGGCTTTTTTTTTTTTGTTACCAAAGGTATCTTGCATAATCTAATCAGTTAACTCGGATTTAATATACACATGGATTAACCTCATACGGAAACAGGTCTGTCGATGTAGAAGGTCAAGTATGCAGGTAGTGGTGCTGTAACTAAGAACTTGAATGACCCTCCCTGGAGGACCGCTGGATCTAATGGGCTATGGCTATAAACCAAGTTTGGTAATGTGTAATAATAATGATTGTTTTTTTTTTTGGGAAGATTATTAAGATTATTACTGGTTCACATGAGTTGTTGTACACTATATGGCCAAAAAATTGCCCGTACATATGCGAATGTTGACCAAAGGTCCTACCACAGTCGTACAAGATGGGAATAAATAGACATGGTCACCACTGGCCTCCATGGTCCCTATTTGGACTACAGGGGTTCCTAGAAGGATGGATATGCCCAAAACACCTGACCACTGAGCATTCCATATAAAAACCATGGACATTAATATGGAGATGGTTCATCTTTCGTTGTGTTAACAGTCTCCGCAATTTGTGAAAGCTTTCTACTAGATCCTGTAATGTGGCAGTGAGGAAGTATACACATTCAGACATAATAATGCAACAGTTCGGGCAACGACGTCCAGCAAGAAGGTTTGTAAGTCTAAAATCTTTCAGTGGGGTCAAGACCTGGGCTCTGTGAAGGCCCCTTGAGTTCTTCATTGGCTTTCAACTCATGTCTTCATGGAGCTTTATGTACAGAGGCAGTGGTACACTGGAAGAGTTGATTATTTTTCTATTACAGCAGAACATTCAAAATATTTTTTTTTTACAGCAAACATTTGGTTTATTAATTTAAAAATGACCTCATACTAGTCCTCAGTTTAAACTTCCACTAACTTTTCACGTTGTAGAACACATGTGAAATAGGTTCCTGGTATAATCATGTAAATTATAACAGCCGTGACCTCCAGCCATCCCCTCACCAGCCTGTCTCTTCCCCTTTTGTGAAGGTAATGAGGCAAAAAATGCAGCTTGTCATCTTACCAAGAAGCCGGAACAGCTTTAGCTCGGACTGTTACAAAGCGCTGACATTGAAGAATCCTTCTGAAAGTGCTAAATAAGCATCTCCTTACACAAAACCTCACCGTATCAACAAATGCACATTCAAAAAGAAACTTTTTATGCAGCGTGTCAGCTATACAGCTCTCGGTGTAAGTTGGTTACTGAGCAGTGCTGTGCTATAACTGTACAGTATAGTATATAATCCATCCTCACTATCCATGTATCTAAATATAAGATAAAAAGGGATAAGAAGTTCACATGTCACATGTATGGTCTAGTTTCTGCCACTGCTGCAAAGCTCTTAAGAAGATTTACCAAATTTCCCATTTTTAAGCCAGTCTTTCGTTCATGGTCTCTTATGGTTAACCATGAATTCCTGTTTCACTTGAAGGTATAAACATGCAGAAGGGCAGAGAATGAAATGAGATAAACAGTACTTGACACTCATTTCAATGCAAATAGCAAACCTGTCTGTTTTTGTATTTGATCACAGGACAATATCTGTGATTCCATAGTGAATATGCAGTAAAATTAAAGACCGAGATACATGCTGCACTGTAATAATGTAGCTTTTTGTGTAATAAAATTTTGAGTTAAATATTAAACTTTTGTACATGTAGTTATATTGTATTGTTTAAATGCCACCCATGATTTTTAAGTGAGTGGTTTCGAGGCATAAAATTGTAACATAATTAAAAAAAAAAGAAATGTATAAAAGTCAACATTTCTGGCTGTTGAGTTTGTAATGCACAATGACAATTCTTTCTCTTTCTCTCTTCACTTTTACGTTTGTCTTAATATGTCAGGATATGCAGCTAAATACCTCCAAATTCATGCAGCTTTATGCCTGGTACTCATGGCCCAATGTAGTTCTCTGTTTCGTGGGAGGGTTTTTGTTGGATAGGGTGTTTGGCATCAGGTAAGTTCCATTTATTTGTAATTTATTTAATTTCACACGTTTTAAAATGGCATGATTAATACAGTATATTAAGTATATGTTTTGCAAAAAAAATGTTGATCTAAAATTCCGAATTCATTGAGTTAAATCAAATAACACAATGCAGCAGCAGAAGAAAGAGTGAGCATACGTTGGAAAAAAATATTAACTGTCCACAGTTAAGGATTTTTTTTTACTTTTCATCAAAGTGCTGAAATTTCAGTTTCATCAGATATGTAAGCTGCCTGGTCAAAAAAAAAAAAAAAGTCTGTCTTGATTGAAATGAGCAAATGCATAAGAGGCTTTGATTGGATTTGAATAATTCATATGTTTTAACTGGCACATTTTGTTTTAAAAATTCTAAGCTTCTCGTTTCTTAATGAACCATATTGAAATACTCATCATGCTTTTCAAATAAAACAAATAAAGAGCTTGCTGAAGTTGTTGGAATAGGGTTTAGATCTGATCAATGCGTTTTTAAAACTTGTAAGGACCAATGCTTAAATAATAAACTATTTGAAATAAATCCTGATATTGGATCAAGATGTAGATTTCCTTTTAAAAATCAATTGACTTATACAAGATATAGGATAGGACACTCAAAAGCCACGCACACATTTTTACCCTCTAGAGAAAATCCACCACAATGTTTATCATGCAGAACCCACTTGTCCATCAAACATATTTTATTTGACTGTAACTCTTTTAAGGAACTTGTTTTATTCTGTTGACACTTTTAATCCAAATGTACAGTAGATTTAAAGTTCTTAGAAAAAAACATCTTTAAACATATGCTCTAGTTTTAATATTGAATAACAATATAGCCATAGAAGCTGGCATGGCGTTAAAAAAAGAAAGAAAGAAAACCTGGAAGGCAGATTACCAGAATGATCATATCATATTGGATTTGTTTTTCCTTGATGGCATGAATAATTTTTCTAAAAAGTCTTGCTGTGATTAAAGCTAAAGACAGTCTGATGAAATTAGTGTGCACAACTTTTTTGGGAGACCAGACATTGTATCTCTACATGATTCTGTGGTTCTTGACCAACCAGTTACCTTTCTGTGGTTTTTATTTTACACCTGTAAGAGTTTTTATGCTAGCACGTTTGACGCTCTTGCTCTTTCTAGGTTGGGGACCATCATCTTTGGCCTCTTCGTGTGCGTCGGACAGGTAGATACTTATCCATAATTCTTTTGGAAAGGGAATGGGAAAGGGGAAAAATAACCTTAAGTGTCTTGGTACACTGTTGAGCCTTAGTGTTGTCGCAATTTTCAGTCTCGTCAAAAAATTCTGTGAAGCCGCACGCCTTGGAGATGGGGGTGGATTCACTCTGAAAGAGACCACTCTCACCAGAATAGAAATGTTTCATCACAGGAGGAGAAAAGCTGATTAGTCAGAAGAACTGCATTGTTCTTCTGCACTGACAACGTTTCTCTAAGGAGCCATGCTCAAAATAAAAATCCCCGCACACCATAACGAGGAAAATGTTTATTTATTTATTTTTCTCTTTTAATTTGTTACTCATATGTGACAACACAGCCTTGTTTGCACTTTTTGTTCTGTACCAGTTAATGCTGTTATCATATCTGTACAGTTTCATGTATTTACACAATCATGTATTTATTCATTATTATTAATTGTATTTTTTTTTTTGCAGGTCATATTTGCCATAGGTGCTTTCGTCAACCATTTCTGGGTGATGGAATTTGGGCGCTTTGTTTTCGGGTAAGGTCTTATTACGCGTAGGAAATTTTTTAATTGTGACTTTTTTAAGTAATTATGACTGAATCATTGTGAACACGTTTTCCTCAATATGCAGCATCGGAGGAGAGTCTTTGGCTGTGGCACAGAACACGTATGCAGTGAATTGGTTTAAAGGGAAGGAGCTTAACCTGGTATTCGGCCTGCAGCTCAGCATGGCGAGAGTGGTGAGAAATGATGCAGGGCCCCCTTTAAAAAAATTATTATTTTTTTTTTAAAGTGTACAAGACAGTGGTTAGGCTGTAAATTGGATGTTTTAATTATGTGTTGAGGGAAATACTGAAAATTTTAATAGTTTTGAAAAATGACACCTACTATTTTGAGACCAATTAAGCCCTGTACTGTATGTACTAAAAAGCAAATAATACAATAATAAATGAATGAATGAATAAAAACTAAGACACTTAATCAGATTGACTAATAAGGATGATTTGCATTATTTACTTTAAGAGTTATTTGTTCTCTGAATAGCGTGTTGACCTTGTTTGTGTGATTTCTTCCAGGGCAGTACAGTGAACATGAACATCATGTGCTGGGTGTATGATCAAATGAAGGATGTAGTGGGGAAGACGGGTCACTTCACTCTCGGAGCTGCACTCATGATCGGTAATAATGCAACTTTCAAAGTCGAGCAAAAGTCTAGTTGTTGTTGTTGTTCTTTCGGCTACTCCCGGCAAGGGGTCGCCACAGTGGAATACCCAGTCCGCACTACAACTTGGCACAGGTTTTACGCCGGATGCCCTTCCTGACGCAACCCTACCATTTTATCCGGGCTTGGGACCGGCACTGCATCCAGTGGCTGGGGTTTGGGCACTGGCTGGGAATCTAACCCGGGCCTTCCGCATGGCAGGCGAAACACCTACCACTGAGCTACCAGTGCCCTTTCGAGCAAAAGTCTAGTGGGGTATAATAAAACAATCTGCCTGCCCTTTTACAATGCAAGACTGTACACCACTGATTTAAAGCGTTTTTGTAGAACTCAAATGTAGGATGTAGCAACAAAACTTTTACCTAGCTTAATCATTTCTTTATGGTTGAATATATTATGGTTATTTATATTGAAATTTCCTGTTTGAAGTTTTAACCTCAAATTTTAATTTGTTAATTTGTCTGTCTATCTATCCATCTAGTGTCTACACTATCTATATATCTTTAGGGATAGATATAGGTATAGATACCTAATGTAGATATCATACTCTTAAGCATATTACAGTTCCACACAAAAACTCACCTACTCAGTCAATTTTTTTTACTGTATGATTTTTTCCACATAGAAGAACAATCTTAAAGGCATCAAGACTATGCAATAACACATGGAATCATGTAAAAAGCAAAACGTCTTGAATGCTAAATTCTTTAAAGTAGACACTTTTTGCTTTGATGAAAGCTTTGCCCACGCTAGCCATTCTCTAAATAAGTTTCATGTGGTAGAAGGAGTTCCTATACATGTTTATGACTTTTTGGCTTCCAAATGTGTGCAAATTACGGCAAACGAAAATAGAATCGAAAATATAGATGGATATTATTACCATATAATTCTACAGTATCTCACAAAAGTGAGTACACCCCTCACATTTCAGCAACCACTTTATTATATGTTATCAAGGGACAATACTATAGAAATGAAAATTGGATATATTGTAGACTAGTCAATGTGTAGCTTGTATATCAGTACAGATTTACTGTCCTCTAACAATAACTCAACATGCAGACTTTATCGTCTAAATAACTGGCAACGGAAATGAGTACACCCTCACAAGTGGTCATGTCAAAACTGTGTCTAAAGTGTCAATGGAATTCACCAGAGCAGCACATGTTGCTGGGATCGTCTTCCACTCCTCCATAATGATGATATGGAGCTGCTGGATGTTCGACACATTGCGCTTCGCCACCTTCCACTTGAGGACGCCCCACAGGTGTTCAATAGGGTTCAGGTCTGGAGACATACTTGGCCATTGACAAACACATGAACACGATGAATGGGACATGCGACTTTGCATAGTTAAAGATGTACAGCTGTTATTACTTTTGTTGCCAGGTATTTTGACAATAATCTATACTGTTATACAAGCTGTACATTGACTACTCTAAAATATATCCAAGTTTCATTTCTATAGTATTGTCCTTTTGTCCATTTTAGATGACGTGCTAAAATGTTTGATGAAATTAGAGGGATGTACTCACTTTAAGTGGGTGTATGTGTATTATTTTCTAGCTTTGATATCTTCAATATTGTTCTATTGTTATATCAGGATCAACTCTTTGTACTCGCTCGAGTGTAGCCATTTGACGCTCCATCAAACCCTCGTGTCATTTCATACTCAATCTTTAAATCTCGAGTCTCTTGTTACACTGTCAGTGAGGGCTTGTTTGAAATGTAAAGCCATTTCTCATTACTATATGCAAAAAGAAAAGAAACCGGAGCCTGAGAACTGACGCGTCATTAAGTTTCCGGTTTCACTTCTGCTCTATTACCCTTCCATCTCATGCTGCTGTAATCCAGATAATGCACAGCTCGAACGTTTTCCCCTTTCTGCTTAGGAATTCATTTTGTAAAGTTGAAGTTTCCCTTCTTTTTATTTTTATTTTTTATTATTATGCAGTTTAATTTTCAATGATTTTTCATCATGCACTTTACTCGCATACAGAAAACCACTGCATACATGCAGGCACTTGCTAAAGAAACAGGAACGTGGTGTGTTCAAATAACAATTTGTGTTTTACTCAGCACACAGAAAATCCCTGTCGCAAACACGAATGCATGTAAATATCCACCATAGAAACTAAGTGTGGTGGAATTTGTGGCTGTTTAGCAAATGGTATAGGAGGAACTGAAGTGCCTTTGTGTGTAACTTGTTTTTCAGCTGCCTCGACATGTGTCTTATCTCTCGTGTGCGCTCTGGTATTGGCCTACTTTGACAAGCGGGCGGAGAGAATACTCAACAAGGAGCAGGGAAAGACCGGTCAGTTAACTGTGTGTGTGTGTGTTTTTATGTTCGGGTTGCTATAAAAATCAAGCTGTTCGATTGCCTGTCTGTGTGAGCACCACTTGGAAATAGACTGATAAACAACATATATTCTGCTGATCCAAGTGCCTTTTTTGTGACCGTATTACATGCAGCGTGGTAGTAAAGATTAGGACCCATATGGGACATAATTATAGTCTTTCTTTCAACCTTGAAAGCTTTTCATACCTCCTTCTATATGATGCTGTCAATATAACGGCTTAACCAGGGATTAAATGCTGAAACTGGAAAAAGGGTAGTGATTCGGCTTTTTATTATTATTATTATTATTATTATTATTGTTTGTGTGTTCGTAGGTGAAGTGATCAAGTTATCTGATGTAAAGCACTTCCCTTTCCAACTGTGGATGATCTTCATCATCTGTGTGGGATATTATGTGGCCATCTTCCCCTTTATAGGCTTGGGACAGTGAGTGAGCGCGCACACACACACACACACACACACACGTTTTTCACAGTAGTGTTAATACATCAGATGTTTCATGTTATAAAATGAACTGGGAACATATTAGCGTATGTTTAATCAGTTAAATGGAACAGAACAGATTTTTTTAACTACAAGGGGTGTTCAAGTCAAACCGGGACTTTTGATTGTGCAAAATAACAGAACACTGAATAAAAGGTACCTTTATTTCTCTATATAATCTTTATGTAATTCCTCTCTTTAGTACACTTGTCCCAGTGCTCCACAAGTGCTTGGATGCCGTCAAGGTATCAAGGCCAGAGCCTTCAAGCATCGAAACTCCTATAATGGCACAAAAATGTGGAAATGGCTTGGAGCGAGGTCAGGACTGTACGGGGATGTGGCACTAACTCCCAGACAAGTTCCTGTAATGTGCAGGTGGTGTTGGTGAATGATTGTGTGTACCGTTCCCACAGTCAGATGCGTCTCTTCCACAAGTTATCTGTTGATTTTCCAGCATCATGCGTTCCACTCACTGAATGTTCACAGAAAGGACTGCAGTGTGCTCTGAGCCACAGCATCTGGGATCATCGTTCATGCATGTACATGTTTCTTGGGTTTCTGAATTTTTCAAACGTTTTCAACGTCTTCTGTAAATGTTGATCGCTTTTACGCTTTCGTTGTCAAGAAATTTCATTACTAGTCCTGGTTTGACTTGAATGGCTCGTATATAGGGACCTTGAATAGTGGCTGAAATCTAGGGTTTGAAATTTATGGGCCAAATGGTGATTTCATTTATATTTATGGACAAATACAGAACCATTACGCTCCCACAAGCAAAGGTAAATTGCATAACTAGCAACAGTCTTGTGTTTTATTTATTTTTATTTTATTTTTTTATTACTTCACCACCCATCTAACAGGCATGTCTTGCTCTAATGAAAAAATAAATAGCCAGAATTCTGGCTCCAGGCTGCAAAAACTCAATAGTACAAATAAATAAAAAGAAAATCCATGTAATGGCCTCAGTGTGGACAAACAGATCTGCCGAGGCATCCTTTTGGGAAAATCCTGTTAATCATTTAGGACTCCGACACAGGATGTGCCTAAAAAAAGGACTCTGGTTCAGGTTTGTATGTACGGCAGCTGTGGTGGGGGAACAAGTCTGATTTGTCAGTTTGGCAGACAGTAAAGCTGCTTGCTGATGGCTAAATCTGTAGTGTATGCATTTCTCTACCGTTTGTTGACTTTTTCTACATATCATTTTTCGATCCCAGCTAGTACAGTATTTTTGTACTCATGACAAACTTGTCCGTTGTCACATCAGCATTCTATGAGTCCCAGAGGATCCAACATCTATTGCTACAGTGGGGCAAAAACGTATTTAGTCAGCCACCAATTGTGCAAGTTCTCCCACTTAAAAAGATGAGAGAGGCCTGT
>JAQMYJ010000018.1:6872438-6883980 GCA_030014305.1 Clarias laeviceps | reverse complement strand
TTACTTTTATCAGAAAGTAACGCTGTAATGTAACTGATTACTTTTTAAAGACAGTAATTTTGTAATGTAATTAGTTAATTTAAAAAGTCACATCCCCCAACACTGCTTATTGGGGCCAGGTTGTTTATCCATTTATTTTTTATTTATATAATTCACTTCTGATCTATTTGACAGCCGTCTCACTCTGGCTGGGCGTATTTCTTAACATTTATTTCCTAGTGAATGTAAGTTACCTATGTGAGTGTGTGTTTTTTTTTTCTATACACACACACACACACACACACACACACACACACACACACACACACTTGGCCCATAAAGGAATGCAACCAAATTAGCCATTGATTTTTATTTTTTTTGTGTGTGTGAGATGGGAGAGGTCGAGATTTATTGCAGGTGTCTGTGACTGAAGAGGGGACTCGTATTTCTCACACACACACATGGAGAGAGAGAGAGAGAGAGAGAGAGAGAGCACAGAGGCTTGTATAAGGCAGCCAATCATTTAGTGCTCATTAGTTTAATCATATTTAATAAGGTTAGAGGTTATAACTTCTCTGCAGGATGAGGCTGGTTCTGTTTCTTCGGCAGCTTCCGGTCAACACGTGTGGGTCATTAGTCTCTCTCACTCTTGTGCACGCGTACACACACACTTGTTTACTCATAAGCAACACACAGACCTGTAAAATCAGTAAGCAGTCTCTTTTTGCATTTACTGTATATAACATGGCGGCACGGTGGAGCATGGGGCAGCATCGTGCCTTGCACCTCCAGGGTCGTATTCGTCTGTAGGCGTGGAGTCTCCCAGTGCTTTGAGGGTTTCCTCTGGGTGCTCTGGTTTCCAAAGACATGAACAGTTGGCTAATTCTCATTTCCACATTGCCCAAAGTGTGAGTGTGTGAGTACTCTTGACAGTCATCCTGACCAGGGTCAATCCTGTCCAGGCTGTGCTCGAAGTCTCCTTGTATATAGTAGGTTCCAGGCTTTCTAGAGAATGAGTATGAGACCAGCATATTTCATAATATCTTCTATAGTATACTG
The DNA here is from genome assembly GCA_030014305.1 of Clarias laeviceps. Lineage (NCBI taxonomy): Eukaryota > Metazoa > Chordata > Actinopteri > Siluriformes > Clariidae > Clarias > Clarias laeviceps. The sequence goes on along the minus strand of JAQMYJ010000018.1, from coordinate 6,882,942 downwards.
TATAATCAAAGATTAGGATTAGCAGGAACACAATGATCAGTGATCACTGTTTAAAAATACAAAGCAGCAGATTATTTGCATTCAAGTTAATTTAGTTAAGTTTAAGGTTTTGTTTGTGATTGAGCTTCATCTGAGTATTATTGCAGCACATTACTTGTAGGTAAAGTGTGTAAGTGCTTACAGTATGTAGTTCTGACAGGGAACATAATTTTGACATGATGCTTCACGCGCACACACACACATGGCCACGCGCACACACACACACACACACACACACACACACACACACACACATGGCCACGCACTCACACACACACACACGCACGCGCACGCGCGCGCGCACACACACATGGCCACGCACACACACACACACACATGGCCACGCACACACACACACACACGCGCACACACACACATGGCCACACACACACATGGCCACACACAAACAAAATACACCTGAGCAGTTGTTCAATGTTGAACAGAAATCGACAAAAAAATATCACAGATCACATGTCCCTCCTTTCTACCACAACCTTCACCTGTCGTTTCTTTCCCGTCTCTGTCAAACCTTCTGCTTGTCTGGACCCTTCTCTCTCGGGAATGTTTAGAGCCAGATGAGGGCTTCATCCTTTACTCTAAAGGTTAGTCTCTCGATCGCCCTCTCTCCCTCTGTGCTCTCCGTGTGGCCGGTGGAGTAAATCACATGTAATGAGTCCCCCGGAGGGATGGGATGATGGTATTTTCTTTGTCTTTAACCCCTACTGAAGGCACAGGCTCAGAAACAGGAATGAAAGAGAATCATTATGTTTTTTTTTCTGTTCTTTTCTTTTCTTTTCTATTTTTTTTTCTTTTTTCTTCATCGCTTCACAAAATGCTTAGTGAAGCTCAGCTTAGCTAATGTTTAAGGAAACAATCTGTGAATCTGTGCTTATGAGACAGTTTCTCCAGTGGGGGATTTTTATAAACAGATAAGAGCCTGGCATGGCTAATTGGTCACAAATTAGCATCCATTTTAACAAAGAGCTGCACCTGCTCGATGCCAGGGATTGTAAATGCCTTTCAGTTAAATGAATGCAATAATAGAATAGTTTAGTTTAATTGTTGTTCATCTAATAGTTTAGAATGAACGATGACGTTGTCATGTTCCTTCCGTTTTTGACTGCGTTCTTGCCTCGCTGCTGGACCAGTTCGTGTGCTCCAGTCATGTACCTTGGCATAAGGGTTTAATTCGTATTGCGAAACACATTTTTTCATAGGAAATAATGTCAATTCAAGTAATCCGTTTCAGCCACCTAAAAATATCACCAATATTCTCAATTCGCAACGCTTTAATATCGCAACGCATATTTTATGCATATAAAAACAATCAAAACATTTAGAAAAGACATGTAAATGAAGTAAATAGATTAAACCTCACTTAACCTTAATTTCTGATTCCTCTTGGCACCGGCTGCTTTAAAAGCGAATCTGAAAGTGTCTCCATTCTCTTCTTTCTACTGTGCTTGATAACATTCTTGGTACCGATGGTGCTTCTGTATATCATCACTAAATCTTGCACAAAATGCCAAAAAAAAAAAAAAAAGCCTTGCAAAAATATTATGTAAACTCGCTTTGCTTGGTACATGCAACTAAGTCGACGATATTTCAGTTCTGAAGGTGAAATTTCTTTAAACACTGCTTTATTTTGTTAATATTGATTAACGAAAGAAGACACAACCTTCCCTACTTTTAATCTCTTTAATAAGTGCAAAGAGAAAAAAAGCTCACGTACAGTATTAACCCACACACACACAAAAAAACGGTTGCTTTAATAGGGTTCACAGTTAATGCATCTCTTTTTATTCATTTCTTTAGTTTCTTTTGCTTTCTAAAAGAGTGTACAATTAGGATGAGGCTACACTAGCATCAGAAATCAGGGAGACAGGAACAGGACTTGAGCACTTCAGGGATGATATCTCACTTTTTTTCATTGTGTTTATTATTAGGAATCTCTCTCCCTCTCTCTCTCTCTCTCTCTCTCTCTCTCTCTCATGGTCTTTCTATCCGTTTCTCATTCTTTGTCCTCTTTTCTTTTTTCAGGATGTCTGTCAGTGTGTGGACTCTCTCTGTCCTGTAGTATCAATTCTGTTCTCTCCTTTTTTCATTTCACTCTTCCTTTCTCAGTCCATTCCCTTTGTACCAAAGGAGCAGATCAGCTGTCGAGCTTTCTTTTCTTATCCAGCAGTTGGTAACATTCTCCTTTTTTTTCTTCCATTACCTTACTTCTCTTGATGTCTCCTGATAGACAGGATCATTGGTGTTGATGTCATGATGGTTATTAAAAAGTTCACACGGAAGGATGAATCTGCTTTTAGATAAACTTTCAATATGATGTTGCAGTGGATCATGTTTAACTGGTTTGAAACGGATTTACCAAAGACAGTGACAAAATCTTATGTTACAAATCTTTGGTGCCAGCAACTGGAACAAAAACAAAAACAAAAAGTTTTGAGTGACACAAATGGCAGTGTGAAACTGCTTCAGTGTTTTTAGATCTTTTTGTCAGATGTTACTATGGTATACTAAAGTATAATTTCCAGCATTTCATAAGTATCAGCTTTTATTGACAATTACATTAGGTTTAGTCAATATTTTCAGGGTTGACCCTTCTTTTTCAAAAGCTCTACAATCTGCCCCGCCATCTTCTGGGCCACATCAAGACTACAGGCAGCCCATACAAGAATGAATTCTTGGAGTTTATGGGTTTTTGTTTGTCCACCCGCCTCTTGAGGATTGACCAAGTTCTCAAAGGAATCTCAAAGGTCTGGGGAGTTTCCTGGGCATGGATCCAAAATTTCTATGTTTTGTTCCCCGAGCCACCTGGTTATCACTTTTGCCTTATGGCAAGGTGCTCCATCAGGCATTTTCCGTCACCAAATTGTTATTGGATGGTTGGGAAAAGTTGCTCTCACAGGTTGTTGTTGTTTTTTTTACCGTTTTTTATTCCTGGATGTGTTCTTAGGCAAAATTCATCAGAGAAAATGGGATTCATCAGAGAGAATGACTTTACCCCAGACCTAAGCAGTCCATTAATTGTACTCTTTGCAGAATTTCAGTCTGTCCCTGATGTTTTTCCTGGAGAGAAGCGGCTTCTTTGCTGCCCTTCTTATGTACAATGTATAATGGTGAGCGCTACCAGTCTTGTGTCATAATTCATGACAAATTAATACATGTCATTCTCAAAACTTTTGGCCACGCCAGTGGCATTTTGTTTTCCTGTTCATTATGAGCCTTAGCATTTGTTCTAGGATGTTGATTCTTCTTTACACTCTTCTTTAAGTACAACAAGGTCTTTGAAACAAAGTCTTGGAGAAGATTATTATCTTGATATTTCTCTCAGATGATGAAATATTTTTGGTGCACATTACTAAGCTTATCTTTTATACATTCTGTTTTAAGATTTTTCTTTTTATACAGCGTGCACTTCTGGCAAATATTTTTTTTTATATATTTTTTTTAGGTGCATGTGGGTCATTTCAACAGTCTGACCTTTTACGACAAAGGTTGAATGGCTGTTATGTTTTAAAATAACTGATGTTATCTGTAGACCTTCAGTGAGCTTGAAGCGATGATGTTATTGGCTTTATACCCTTTTATTCTGTAATGTGTACACTGGCACATGGGAAAGACTTTTTTTTTTGTTTTTGTTTTTTTCACCTCTAAACTTCACTCCTACGGTTCTCCTTCTTTCCTTTTGTCCTCCTGCACTTTAACACGATGGCAAATAATTGAGCTGTCTGTCACTCACAGATTATTTAAACACTTTCCTGGCATTATAGTACTGGTATATTGGCTGACACATGCAGGCACCCTGGAGAACCCTATTTCAGCAATAATGAATCTCATTTATTCCATCTTTATGTGCCCATTTTTATCAGGGTTTGTGTGCGTGTGTATGAGCGTCTGCGCATTTGTGATAATCCATATGAGCTGTCCTCCAATGAAGACTGGGACTGTCAATTATTGAAATTAAATTTTAATATTTAATCACGATCAAGATTTAGTACCCAAATGGATTTAAATATTAATGAGCCCATAATGTTACATTGCCACAGACAGACCAAGCATCAGCAGTGGAATTATACTCATGATTATACTAGATGATTATTGATACAAAATGATCAAACGTATTATTTTGTGGTTCAATTTAAACATTAATATATTTTATTATAAATATAATTTTTCATCGCCAGCTTCCAATCCCGAAAATAATCTGGTGTCTTTTTTTTTTTTTTTATATGACCAGCCGCATTTCTTTTAATGATAGCTTTATATTTTATACATCAGAGGACCTGAAACCAACTTCAGAAAATTTTCTCTGTATGTCTGTCCAGCTAAACTTTTTTTCACAGCTTCACACTTTGCAGAATTTAAAGAAACCTTGCTATTGCTTTATTATTTGCCTGAAGTTAAACCTTGGTCATAAATGAAATCAAAATGTTAAGTAGAAGGAAAGTTTTGTGCCAGATTAGAAAACGCAATTTGTGACAGCATACTGCGCCTGCGTCAAACTGTGCAGTACTTAGATATCTGACTGAAGTTTAACCTGCACCTTAAGTGAAATCAAAAACAGTTAAGTGGAGGATTTAATAATCTACTTTAAAATAAGCCACCTGCTTTGTAAACAAACACCTGCACCAATAGATATTTTTACTGGGATTACATAATTTTTTTCACCTAGTGAAAACTGCTAATTCTGGCGGTGTTACAAAGGTGTCTGACACAGACTGGCCAGGGTGTCCAGTGCTGACTCTGGTACACCAACAATGAATGGACACGTGAGCATCAGAACTCAACCATAAAGCAATGGAAGAAGGTGGCCTGGTGTGATAAATCACATTTCCTTTTTAACATTATGTGCACGGCCAGGTGTGTGTATTGCTTGGGGAAACAATGATGCTAGAATGCATTATGGAAAAAAGGCAAGCCAGGGGCAGCATTGTGATCTAAGCTCTGTTTTTTTTGGCACACCAGGGGTTCTGCACAGTGGCCTAGAGGTGCAAAACAAAATAATAAAACCGAGAAACAAAATAAGAAAACGGCAAAACAAAATAACAAAACTGGGACACAAAATAAGAAAATAAATTCTAAAACTAAATTACAACTTTGAAAACTTTTTTTTTTTTTTCCCCCAGATTGGTCATTTTGTTTTTGAATTTTTGTTTTCAGTTTTGTTATTTAGTTTTTTCAGCTTTATTTTGTTTATGAATTTATTTTGTTTTGCTCTTCACTGCGCCATAGTCCTGGCAATGATGTGGAAGTTACTTTGACATGAACCATCTTTCTAAACATTGCCAAAGATTAAATGCACCCCATCGTAGAAACGGTATAAACTACCAGCAGTATTCTTTTTCAGCAGGAGAATGTGTCCTGTTTCACTGCAAAAGCTGTTCAGAAATAGTTTGAGGAACATAACAATGTTCACTAGGCCTCCAAGTTCCCTAGATCTCAGACACGTCATGGTGCCAAATGCCACAATAATATAGGACAGATGGTTTTAATGTAATGTCTGATCATTAATTCAAGGATTCTGATCATTTAGTCAATAAGTGTTTAGCAAGCTAGAAAGAGTAAAATAAGCTCAGCAGTTTAAATATATATATATATATATTTTTTGTCCTTTCCATTTTGTTGCCTTTGGTTCCAATAACGTTAAAAAGATTAGAATGTGATGGAGCATAAACACACAGTGTGTTCTCTCCTCTTCTTCTGATCGGCAATTGATCACCAAGACTTGATGAAATTTTTTTTACTCAGATTACCATTACGGTACAATTAATCTCATAAAAATCAAAATGAAAATATTTGTGCAATTAATTAATTACAATAGGGTAATGTAGGCATAGTTGACAATTTGTGTAGGCTTTTTCAATAATTTAAGTATGATTGCATTTATTCATTAAATAAAAAGTTTTAAAAAAAAAAATGAAGTTTGCATGTGCTCCCCGTGGTTGGTGGGTTTCCTTCGGGTTCTCTGGTTTCCTCCCACAGTCCAAAGACATGCAGGTTATGCTAATTGGTGTTCCCAAATTGCCCGTAGTCTGTGTCCATGTGTGTGTGCCCATCGATGGACTGGCACCCTGCCTCATACTCTAAGTCCCCTGGGATAGGTTCCAGGCCCCCTGTGACCCTAAATACAGGATAAAGTGATATAGACGATGAGTGAGTGATACTTTCTCATACCTTCTCTGGCCTCAGCTGTGGAATAACTACGGTCATTTCGGTGATGAGATACCTAAAGAGTAATAACAAAACTGAGTGTAATGATGTAGTTTGTAGTAATCGAGTTGTTGGCTTAAGTCAGTTAATAATATATATAAACGAAAATAACATTTTCCTCTCATTATTACGTTTTCATTTTTCACCTTCTTACCCTTCCAACACAGATTGAGTCATTTATCCGTTTCCTGTTGCTTCTTGTTTTTCCCACGCTTGGCTCGTTTTTCCATCTCATTATTTTACTCTCACCTGTTCAGGCTCTTCTGTGATTGTCTTGGGCATGTTTCATCTGTTTAGCTTCAAGCCCTGATGTTGGCCGTTTCTCTAATGTTGTGCTAATGTGCTGATTCGGCAGAGGATAAAGGGGCCTTATTTCCTTTGTTGGTAGATAGCAGGGCATTCAGACAAATCGGCTAGAATAGACTAGGGTCTCTCTTGGGACATTTATTCTTATTATATGACAAACTTAAGTGGTGTTTTATAGATTCAAACTGAATTTCAAGCCAGATTGACTTAAAATTCTGCTTATTTATCCTAATGAATGTTAGACACATTTCCTTTCCTTTCACACATCATATTTTAGACACTCCAGAATTAGTCACACCTGCTTACACTTGCTCTGTAGCTTTCTCATGTATTCTCTTCTATATTCAACCTTCCCATTCCTTTCTTTCCTTATATTTGCTCCATCTCTCTCCTTTGCACTCCTTTTTCTTTTTGTCTTGCGTCTTCTGCACCTGTTTATGAATATCCGTCAGGATATTATTGAATTAAAGGAGCAACTAGGATTTTGTATATTCTGTATATCCTATGTATATAGTTGTGGGAGGCCTGGAGCCTATCCTAGGAAGCATGAGGCAGGGTCTACCCTGGATGGGGTGCCAATCCATTGCAGGGCACGCACGCACACACACACTTATTCACAGGCAACCCACCAAGCACGGAGAGAACATGCAAACTCCATGTACAGTACACAGACCCCAAGGAGGGAATCGAACCCGAACCCAGACCTACACCACATAAATATGCTGCTAAGTTGTTATGGACATTTCCTGCTTATATTCCAAGTGGTACCTACCTATCATTTATTTAAAAAAAATAAATAAAATGATTATTCCTTCCCAACTAACAAAACTTGCACCCTCTGATGAAACTTTATATGAGGTTCCTTCTTGGCTGCTTTTATTTACTTATAGAAATAAATCTTTTGGAGAATTATCGTAAATATTATATACATAGACTCTGTGTTAGTCATTAATAGTGGGTCCTTCAAAGGTCTTTCTTACTATCCAGTGGAGATTTCTGCTGAGTAAGCTTTGTGAAGTCGTCAGTATATGCAGAAATGTCGGTTCAGTTCTTTCAGGTCTTTGTTTTCTCCGAATCAATATCCACTTTCGAATACACTGGATGAAACTAAAGCTGGCCTTTCTTTCCACTGCAGTATTTTTTTTGTTTCACTGGTTAAATCTCAGACTGAAATAAAAAAGGAAAAAAAAAAAAAACCTGGTGGCCTTTCAAGCCTCCAGCCTCATGGATATCTTATTTCACATTTATTGTGGCATTAAAGCAGAGTAATAGTGACAAGTATACTACACCCTATTTATGCCTTAATCAGTTTTCAGACTTTACTCCATTTTTCCCTTCCACAGTGGCACTTGTTTTCTATTGAATGCTTTAGGCAGTGTAACAGCTGAAGAGTTTTCCAATCCAGGGTTTTGCAATGGGGGGGCTACATGGATCTCAGGAACTGTTCTGCCTGCTTTATTTATTTATTTTTCCTGTTTAACAACTCTTATGAAAATCAATACTATCTCATAATGCTGCAATAATACATGCAGTTCCTTGAAAGATTATCGATATGCTATTTTTGTCCATGTTTATCATAATGCATTACAGTGTGGTATGCCACTGATATGCATAATTTTAAAGCATTGCCCAAATTGAAGAAAACCTAATAAAAAAACAGATTTAGCATAGTCCTCTACATTGGTGTGCTACAATGGATTTTCGTGGCTGAGTTTTATCAAATGAAACACTTAATTTCTTAAAGAATGTGTTGAAATAATAATAAAAAAACCCACAAATGACAAACACTATATTGGCAAAATTATTACCACCTGACTGTTGAACGTCCCGTTGCTTGTATTAGGGGTGAGGGGTAGCTCAGTGGTTTAGGCACTGGAGTACTGTTTGGAAGGTTCCAGATTAATATTCCATGACCCCCAATTTGTCCCTGCTGGGCTGATCAGCAAGGCCCTTAACCCTAGATGTATCAGATAAAAATGTAAGTCACTCTGCATAAGGGCATCTGCCAAATGCCTAAAAGTAAAATGTAAATATAGTCCCCAACTCATGAACATTCGAGTTATGTCTATGGGAATTTGCAATTATATACAATATTTTCAGTGAATGTATTTTCAGTGTGTGAGTGAATATATAAAAATGTCTACAGTCTGGTATATTGTACGTGTCTGTGTACGGGACATGTGGGAGAAATTAGTCGGCCTCTCCGATTTCAATGAATTCGTCCAGAAGCATAATGATTTAGGAAATGGCTGTACTGTAAAGCTGTCCGGATGGTGAATAATACTGATATTGGAAGATCATTAACAAAACAGAGTTCACAATCCAATACAGTGGAAAACAGCTCTGAGACAAAATGGGATCCGGGATTCCCCTCGAGATTTAAAGGCGCAGAGTCCTCACTGTTACATTTGACATCTGTGAGATTCATTTCCTTAGTTACGGTTATGGTTTTTGGCAACATGATGGCAGTGTGGGGGAAAAGGGGCAGAGATTTAGTGAAGTGGATTGGTGTGCTTTATATTGTATATTCATGTCAAAGACATACAAGTCTCACTTTGTCGGACCTAAGAACAAATTCGACTTGCGAACGTGCTCCCGGAACGGAAGTCGTTTGTAAGTTGGGGACTATCTGTATTAAGTCAATATTGATTTTCTTCTATAACAACCTCCACTCTCTTTTACTGGGATTGCTTTGTGCTATGTTTTAGAATATGTCTATGGAAATTTGCTTGCATACCAATCTTGGGAAACTACAAAATAGGCCATGGCCATCAGGGAATACTGTTGCCTTGAAGTGGGTGTGCTTGATCGGCAACAGATGGTACGTACCAAAGTAACATGACCAAAGCATCACATTGCCTCCAATGGCTTACCTTCTTTCCATAGTGAATCTTGGTGCCATCTCCTCCTTCCCAGATAAGTAATGCACACCCATTGCTGTCCAACTGATGGTTAAGAAATTGAATCCTTAGAGCAGGTGACCACCTTCTTCCATTTCTTTATTGTCCAGTTATGATGCCCATTGTAGGTGCTTTTAAAGGTAGACAGGGATCAGCATGGGCTCTATAACCAGTCTGCAGCTACGCAAACTCGTTCCCAGTGGACCAGATGGCCTAGTCTCGCTTCCCATATCAGTAAGCCTTGGGTGCCCATGATTCCTTCGCTGTTTCACTGAGTGTCCTTTTGGTAAGTTCTAAGCTCTGCATTATGGGAATGGAAATACTCTGACCCAGTTCTCTAGCCACCACAAGTTTGGCCCTTGTCAAAGTGGCTCTAATCCTAAATAAATACACTTGCCCATTTTTCCTTTTTCTATCATGTCAACTTTGAGGACTATCTGTTTATTTGGTGTCTAATATGTCCCACCCCTTGATGGATGCCAATCAACAAGAAAATCAATGTTATACGTCTCACCTGCTTGTGGTTTATATACTCTGGTTATATTAAACTGTTGGCCACACTGTCTTATCGGTGCTTTCTGTTCAAGGCTACCGTAGTTCCTGTTGTGCAGGTGTGAACATCAATTCATTTGTAACTGCGGTGTAAACAAAAAAGTTGTGATTTGCACGAAAAAGATCAGCGTGCAGTGCTTTGTGTTTGTGCTCTGAGGGTGTACCTGATGCCGAAAGAACTCGCAGAAAATCATAAACAGAAGCGTTTGGATACTCTAAGGAAGGAGAAAGTTTCATTACTGGTGATATGGAGATATGGATTTATCACTACGAGCCTGTGAATAAATGACATGTATATATGAGAGTATGGAACAGAAATGTCCTCGATCACCAGGCAAGGAAAAGTTCAAAAGTCAACCATCTGCCTGAAAATTGATAATTGATGCTTACAGTTTTCTGGGATTTTAATTCAATTCAATTCAATTCAATTCAATTTTATTTGTATAGCACTTTTAACAATTGACATTGTCGCAAAGCAGCTTTACACA
>JAQMYJ010000018.1:6859609-6872338 GCA_030014305.1 Clarias laeviceps | reverse complement strand
CATAACCTGCTGTAAGCTATGTCGCCACGTCTCATTGGGATGGGACCAGAGCATATTACTTCATCGGACATCGCCTTCGCTAACTTAAACACCTCTGAAAAGTTATTCTTGCTAACCTCTGACTGACGAAGGCATATATCATTAGCTGCAGCATGTACCACTATCTTAAAGAACCTATGCTGTCCTAGGGCCCTAAGATTACCTGCTATGTCCAGTGCTCTGGCTCCTGGGATACACCCCTAACTACTGCCGCTGGCGCCCCTAAAGGTCTAGCTAATTTCACGTGCCTCAGTATAGAGTCTCCAAAGGGCCAGTTTTGGAACATTACCAGGAAAATGGTTCCACAATCAACAGTGCTCATTACAGTGAGATACTTATTAAAGAGCTGAAGCCTAAACTTCAGATTGAGGGCAGAGGACTGATACCCAAGGGCTTGCATTATGATGCACATTTTCACACTTCTGCCCACACTGTTGACACTCTGCAAAAACATTTGAAGGTGTTAAAGCGCCCTTCCTATAGTCCTGATCTTCCATCAGACTTTCACCTGTGTGGTCCCCTAAAGGAGCTCTGAGAGGCTGCAGATTTACTTCTTTATTTTAATTTGGCTAGTATTATTCCCTAAGGCAGTTTTAGGTTTAGGTGTATATGTGATCGAGACTTAATATGACCTGCAGCTTTGCTTTTCTGTCTCTTCCACAAATCCAGAGTCAGTCACTATCAATCCTACAGGGCCCAGAAGAGAAGTTGGCTTAGAAACCTGAGCTACGATCATGACAGAGCTATAAGTAGGGATTTTAAGGAGACATTTCTTCTTCTTCTTCTTCTTCTTCTTCTTCTTCTTTTAATCCTACGTACAGTCCAGATAGTGCAGTTTAGATAAGAATTTAAAGCCTTGCAGTGATCGGCCTGAAATGGATAGAGTGAGAGAGAATTTAGACTTTGTGGTGTTACGTCACACAACAAAGCTATCCTGCTGAGAGGATAAAGTCAGTATTTTTTTCTGCTGAATTCTGTTTGCTTGCCATGAAACTGGAGATAATGTAGCAGAAGCTGTAGCTAGTCTTAAACAGTGTGGACCATTACTTTCTGTCATCAAACTGCCATTAGATTTGTTTTGTCCTGCTGCTGGCTGCACATCATGTTTGGTGATGTACATTATATAGTAGTAACGATTAATATCCTTCCATCAATTCCTCCAGTCCAACTGAAGACCATTTTTACTTCTGGTCAGCATTCATACACTCTGGCCAATTTGGGAACGCCAATCAGCCTAATCTGCATGTCTTTGCACTGTGGGAGGAAACCGGAGTACCCGGAGGAAACCCACCAATCACGGGGAGAACATCTGCAAACTTCATGCACACACAGACAGCAATGCAGTACTTGAACCCGGACCCTGGAGGTGCAAGGTGACCGCGCTAACCACTATGCCACCATGCCGCCAATATACATGCATGCACAGAATATTTAGCCTTAGCTAGGTCATATTAAAGTCACTTCCGTGGATAAATTTTATCACCTTTTATGAATACGAATCTTTTGACTAAAAGAAGAAGCCTAATTTGTTAGATTTGTTGATATAGTGTGTCTACAATGCCACCATATATGGATTTAAGGACGTATTCGTATTATGAATTCATTAACAGTTTCTTGTGTAAATTTTATGGTAAGGGAGCATCAGCGAGAGAGAGAGAGAGAGAGAAAAGGGCTGAAAAAGGAGAGATGAGATTCTAAAAGCAAGGGGGGAAAACCAGTATTGGGCTATATCTGAAAGCTGAACGTACAGATAGATTTGTTCAAAATAGGTGACTTTTTCCAGTAAGCATACTGTAAAAAAGCCGTTGCAGGATATTTTGTTCAATTCGCATCCGTTCCTTTTCCCCCTCCTGCCTGGGAAGTGCAGTGGTGTGGAGAACTATGCAAATGCATTGCATTATTAAAGTATATAAAACATACACACACTTACATCAGCGAGCATTCCATCCAAACTGTGTGTATCAGGTCACAGTGGAGTTAAGCAGCTGGAAGCAGTCTGATGGAAAGCACACCCGCTGTTTATACTTCCACACAGGATGAATTTCATGAATACGGAAATGTAATACGGATTCTTTGTGTTGTGAATCTATAAATCCTGGTCGACTTGAAGTGACAGATAGAAAGACAGCATGGGGTGAGTTTGTTGAATTCCTAAACAGGGAGACGTATACTGTATGTGTGGTCGGGGTCAATCCTAACACACTTTCATATTGAATCCTTTGCAGTCTAGTTGAGATCTGCCTAGTAGATCTCTTTCTCTCCCCGTTTCCCCCCTCCACATGAAAGCAGTCATCTCCATGGTGCTTTGGTTATGACGTGTACTTGGATGTGAAGGTCAGACAAGCTGTGTGCAATTAATTATTTACATGAACGTATATGTCACCTTTTACACTCGTATACCAGTTTTATATACTGTACTGTATTTTATGTACTGGAGTTACAAATAGAGGCCTAAGAGTATGAGACCATTTTAGGGCCTTGGTACAAAATACAATTAGGGTAAACTGTTTTATCTGTCTGTCTGTCGGTCAGTCGTTTAATAAAATTTTTATTAATTGGACAATCGAATATAATGGATGATCATTTGATTTCTTGTGCATTTCATCAGATCAATTATGAAAAATAACAATTGATTTTAATTGTTAAAAATTCCTAAAACATGCCATGTTTTAAGTTTGTTTTTCCTTGCACACTGCTACAGATGTAGCCATTTAAGGATGCAAGTTTTTCCCGCGGATGGCCGCAATTCGTCCCGCTGAGTGCCGCTAAATCCCGCAAGCACCATTTTAGAATTTAAATAAATGTGTTGTGCTTCACAGAATATCTGCCAGATAGCAGAAACACACAAAGTCAGAGGAACGTGCATACATGTAATACCGATAACTAACTGCACATGCTCATGACATGATTGTAGTGATGGGAAGTTTGAATCATTTTAGTGACTCAATTCTTTGAATCTCGTTCATCAAAATGACCGAATCTTTTTTTGAGTAATTTTGTTCTTTTGATCAGAAATAAATTAAAATGTTGCGTTTTCAATAAAAATACCCCCAATACGTCTACATACACGAATTTTGGCTATAGTTCCAGTTATGAAAATATTACAATGCAACTAAGGACATATTATAATAAACAGAATGAGCAGCTCACCTCTTATACCTTCCAATCTGAGTCTTTCGTTCTTTTGATTCTATTGCACTGCATAGCGACTATGGGAGTCACGTGTCAAAAGAACGAACGACTCGAGACTTGAAGACTTATTGCTGAGAATCGTTCAATACTGTTTCCTGTATATAACATACGGAGGTTGTGCGATGCTTTGCGCATGCGCGCCCAATAGAAAATGAACGAATCACTCTCTGAGACAACTCGTTCATCTGAGTCATGTTAAAGATTCGTTCAAAAAGAACGAATCGTTCATGAACGACCCATCACTACATGATTGTCTAAAGTGGTGGGTGATGCATCTCAAGCTGACCTGTTATACAATTTTCCTGGAAAAAGGTCCGATCCTAACCAGATGTGGGCTTATGTTGGTTTTAGGAATAATAATACAAGTAAACCAATGAAGGAAAATCTCAACATAAAGAGCCTGATGTGCAAAATCTGTCACAAGGTGTCTGTGTACAATGGCGAAGACTAGTTGGTCTTAATGTTTGTAAGTTGGGGACTACCTGTATTTTTCATAATCTTTCCAAACTGTCTGTTAACTGAACAACTTCAAGCCATCATAACTTTACAGTGTTGTGTCACGGTTTTGTTCAGGTTTATATAGAGTACTGAACAACTGGATGCAGAGATGGTTTGAGGAGACTTTAATTTCTTTTTATCTGTGTTATTCTTGTATCATTTTGAATGAAGACTGGAAATATAGTGTCAGTGTTTCTCTTGGCAAAATTTTGACAAGCTGGTCATATTAAAGCCTTCTACAGTATCTACTTATTCTGACACATGTAAAAAGTTGTATTTGCATAGCTCCTCAGACCTCAGGTGTAGCTGTAGACATGACTGAGTCGGGGTACCATGTAAGGATCTTGGGCACAGATATGCATCTCAGTTACTTACAATTCTGAAATTAAGTCTATTATTCTTCTGCGACACTTCTGGTTCGAGGAAGGGGAGCAGTATTAGTGTCCAGGACCCCTGTCTAAATGATTTGTCATGCTGAAACCCACATTTTAGGCATGATGTATGCTTCTCAACTACCTTTTTTATTTGTTTTACTGGCAAACACACTGAAACACTGACATTATTTTCTTAATTGACTAATTCTAATGTTGTTTGCCTTTCGGCTACTCCCGTCAAGGGGCCGCCACAGCAGACCATCTGATCCACACAACAACTTGGCACAGGTTTTATGCCGGATGCCCTTCCTGATGCAACCCTCCCCTTTAATCCAGGCCTGGGACCAGTTTTGCTCTTTTTTTCTGCTTTCACATGCTGCCTGATATATCCCACCCGCTGCCAGCCGCCGTTGAAATGAAATCTTGAAAATGTAGCTATTGTGAGAAGGACCGAATTGTGATGGCTAGACAACTTGGTTAGAGCAACTCCAAAACTGAAGCTCTTGTGGGATGTTCCTGGTTTGCAGTGGTCAAGACATACCAAAAGTGATCCAAGGAAGGAAAAATGGTGAACTGGCGACAGGGTCATGGGTGGCCAAGGTACACTGATCCACTGGCTAGCCCATGTAGTCTGATCCAATAGAAGAGATGGTGGCAAGATGGGGGATCCATTCAAAATCGTTTATACCGCTTTAACCTGTATACACTGTCACAGGGCGTCTGGAGCTTATCCCAGGAGACTTAGTGGGGTACACCCTGGACAGGGTGCCAATCCATCGCAGGGCACACACACACACACACACACACACACACACACACACGCACTATGGGAACGCGAATCAGCCTAATCTGTATGTCTTTGGACTGTGGGAGGAATCCAGAGCACCTGGAGGAAACCCACCAAGCACAGGAAGAACATGCAAACTCCCAGAACCTGGAGGTTCATAGCAACAGTGCTAACCACTAAGCCACCGTGCTGCCGTCAGTGTATATAATTATATTCTTATTTATTTTAAATATATATATTTCTCTCTTGGTCCTGGTGGTCCTGTCCTGTTGCTGCAGTTCTCAAATGTAGGTGCAGAGTTTTACTTGCATAAGTATAGAGGCAGGCACTTTACTTTGTATGAAATCAGATGCTTTTACTGAAAAATCAATCTGGTAACCAAGGAGAAGTAAATTGCATCCAGGTAATTTGAATAATCTGAATGAAATTCACTTTCACTTTCAACACCCACGTGAACTGAAGAAGATTGCTTGCATTTTTAGAACTGTAAAAGAAACAGAAAAAGTAGCATCATGATCAGGTAGTCTCTTTAGGTAGGTCAGATTTCTTTATTCCTGTGTTTTTTTTTTTTAGCTTGTGTCGATTTTGGGAGGGCCAGCTGTTAAGGGTATTCGGCTAGATTGTCTGCCAGCTATAAGCGCACTCACCTCACACATTACACACCTGTTCCGTTTGATTGCCAGCTGTGGCCAGTCATGAGCTCTGTCTGAGCTGTCTCATACCTGGGGTTTGTGTGTGCATGCAAGTTTTGTGGATATGAAACGTCATTGTCTTATCTGGAGCTCTAGAGTAGGCAACAGTGTTTAATTAATCTGACAGTGTGTTTCTGTCTGTCTCTGCGTGTTGGGTTACCGGCCTATAGTGCAGGTCTAATCTCGGACATTTCAGAATATTTCAATGTTTTAAGAAGGTTTATCAGGAGCAAAGTAAAATAGGGTTTATTTTACCTATTGGCTCCATTCAGACTCTTCATTGGTGTTCCATAAGAATTTGTCCTTGGCCCTCTTCTGTTCTGCTTTTGTACTCATTCTCTTAGCGAGGTCATATCACCACCTAGTTTTTTCATGCCACTGCTTTGCCGAAGACGACTCATTTTCTCCTTTCATTCCTCAGACATGCTTCTGCTTGGGTCTCACTGAGGCAACTCATCACCTGAACCTCTGAATCTCTGAAAGACTGAGAGTGCTGCCGTATTTCCCCAGAGATGTCATGGTCTTGTGATTTTCCAGGACAGTTTTCTGATCGTACCCTCTGACAAAGCATGCAACCATGAAGTAGTACTTGACAGCCAGTCATCATTTTCTTTTTGTATTGCTAACCTGATTCAATCATACGGGTTTCTCTTTGATGACATCTGGGCATTTTTTCTCCCCACGCGTTGGTTGAGTCACTTTTCATCTTGAGACTGTTTGATTGCAACTTGCTCATGGTCGAACTTCATTGTATCTGAAATGACCATGGCAAATGATCCAGAATCTTAAGTTATATCAAATCAACTGATCGTCATGTTTCCTCAACTGGCTTCAGATTTAAACCACTGATGCTTGCATACAAAGTAAAGTTGCATCAATTGATCACCAGTGATCAGATTTATGTGAGGCTGATCACATGTAGCCAAATCCGGGCTGATCACACATACACACTCCTGTGTAAAGCAGTTGTGAAATGGGATAAATTAGGGATAAAATCTGGGGAAAAAAAAAAAAATACATCAGATGTTTTGGACATTTGTATAGTAATTCTAATGTTTTCTTTGCTTGATGAAAGCCAATAATTTGCCCCTTTTTAAACACTGACTCTTTCTTTTGGCCAGACAGTATATTATTATTATTGCCGTAACATTAATTGAGATGAACAGTGGTGACCAGAATGTGAAACCTGAATGCATAGTCCTGTTCACACTGTTAAAGAGGTTAATTAACATTTAGCTTTTGTGCTCTGTCAGACCCAGATATGTGAAGAAGTTTAAGTCGGCAGTGCTTTACACTTTGAGACATTAGGAATGGATATTTACGGTACTTACTGCTGATTACTAAAGTTGTAAATATCAGCAGGAAATTGATTGCATCCAGTACAATTTTTTTTCCCTTCCTCGCATTGCTCAGAATGCCGAGCACCAAAAGCTTGTGATGAACTGTTTCCCGCCTCCTCGTCTTGTATTTATCTATTGCCTGCTCATGAATAACACATCAATCCTGAACTAATTACAGGGTGCTTAATGATTGCTGCGGGGTGGCATTTCTGTGTGGTCTTTCGGAGCGGTCGCCACATTTCTCTACAACATGCCAGTCCTTTTCCCCTCATCAATTTCATAAAGCCTCCAACTGGTGCAGACTGTAATTACTGTTGGACATTGGTAGTGCTGATGGCATGAAGTCGATGAACTGACTGCGAAGAGATTTATTTTTCCTCAGATTAAACGTTCAAATATCATTCAAAGCCATCTCTGAATGCCAGGGATGCTATGTATATGTTGGAGAGGTACTATATTTTATAAAATCCTGTAATTGCAGAATTTATGCTTTATGTTTACTCGGTAGGAATAAGTTGATTTGTTAGAGTATGTACCTGTATTTGTGCCCTGTAATTACCGTACTTTAAGACCTGCTCATGTAAAGGTCCCTGAAATCTGCAGTAAAGAACGGTCCACTCCTCTTATCTACCTGCCCAACCCACTCCTACTGTTTATAGTCATGAAAGCCTTCAAACAGATAAGAGCTGCTATTTACTACAAGGTTCACAGCCCTCAGCATGTTATTTTTTTTTTTGCTATAATTGTCTGTGTATGTGAGAGTGATCGTAAAAACACCTGCTATGTTAAGAGTCCTGCTTGTAAATCAGAGGCCAACGGTTGGATACACAGTCTAGCATGAGATGTGTAATGTAGCATCTGTTCAATTCAGTGTGACACAGTACATCCTGCTCACTAAAAGCTCATTTCCCCCAGCGAATAGGTCTAGAGGGGGGGAAAAAACGGTCTGTCTGTATTCTTAAAAATACACAGCCCTGAAGATGCATTACAGAACATGACGACTGATTCAGACTAGAGAGCAGAAAAGAAAAATAATTGATTCTGTAAATTGAGAGAGAACAGCAAGATCTGTTTGAATCCAGATTCTCTGTTAAACTTCATCGATTCCTCTGATTTTTGCAGTAATACGCTAATCGGATACT
This sequence comes from Clarias laeviceps, assembly GCA_030014305.1. Taxonomy (NCBI): domain Eukaryota; kingdom Metazoa; phylum Chordata; class Actinopteri; order Siluriformes; family Clariidae; genus Clarias; species Clarias laeviceps. The sequence continues at coordinate 6,864,274 of JAQMYJ010000018.1, read as the reverse complement.
TTCCTTGCAATGCATGCATAATCAGTTTTCAGCTCGGACTGCGCTGTATGTTCTAGCTTAAATCCAGGGCTGGGTGGTGATGTAAATTGAAAAGGAGTTAATGTTAATGATTGTACTGAGTCGGTTACTGTATGTGGACGGTAGTGATGAAGGAATATGACGATTACAGTGAAAGATGGGTGCGTGCAATACCTGCTAGACAGTGAGACATGCAGTCCATCTCAAAAATTTGTAATGTCTTGGGAAAGTTTTTAAGAAAATGAATATGATATTCATTTATATATATCATAAATGAATTACACATAATACAGATGAGCTAAAGGCTGCTATCAAAGCAACCTGGTCTTCCTCTAAACACATCACACAGGTTGATCGCCTCCATGCCATGATGTGCTAAAATTCATGCTAAAAGTACAAGTACACAAATGAAAATACTTTTCAGAAGTTGGACATGTCTGTATTGTAAATCATTAAATTGAAATCATTTAATTGAAATATTCTCATTTTTTTGAGATACAGTGGTACCTATGGTAGACGAAAGCCCCGCCTTAAGAATTTTTGCCTTCGGAGGTGAAATTTTGCTTCGGTATACGAAGCATTTTCAGCATATGAGTGACCCAACCGAACGCCGGCTCAGTTGCGCGTATATCCGGGGGCCATTCAAAAGTAGTTTTTTTTTTTTTTTTTTTGGTGGGGGGGGTGGTTGCATTTAGTGAAGCCATACTGTAGCACAATGCATCCTAAGAATGTTGGCAAGGATAGTAGCAAGAAGAAAAGGGAGATACTTTTAGGTTCACTTTTAAAAGCATTTGGTAAAAAGAGGAATCATAAATTGAGGTTAAGTGAGGTTTAATAACTATTTCATATTTTACTTCATTTGCATGTCTTTTCTAAAAGTTTGGATTTTTTTTCTAAATGTTTTATGCAAAAATATGATCAGTGTGTTGGAAATTGGTAATGTTTTTTGGGTAGCTGGAACAGATTATTTGCATTTACATTATTTTCTATGGAAAATGCTTCTCGCAAATATGATTTTTTACTGGAACGGATTATATGTGTAAGTTAACGAACCACTGTAAGGGATTTTTGATTTTCATGAGCTGTAAGATGTAATAAAAACAAAACCAAAATTAAATAAAAAAGGGTCTAAACTATTTTATTTTATCTGTAATAATTAAAATAAAATATTGAGATATTACTTTTTTTTAAATTAAATTCTGAAAAAAGGAAAAAAATTTTTAGATGCACTGGACTAATCTCTGAATAAGGCATATATCATATTTGCTTCAATTATAAGGTAGATCATTTACATACAGTACATAGTGGTGCTGGCAAATAAATACATGCATATTACAAGACAATTGAATGAAATATATATTTTTTTTATTGTTAACAATAATTTATATATACAATGCTTGATCAATGATATTACCGTAGTGCATGATATGCATTATTAAAAAATTTAAAGCAATGATAAAGAAAATATTATTAGATGGGAGTCACTAAGGCATCCATGCAAAGTACTGTATTTAACAGTAGATGTAACACAAGCTTATTCATGTCGAAAATAATAATCAAGCGTTAATCTGTTTTGAAATGTTTTTTCGTTTCTTCTTCATGCAAGTCGTTAGCTTTAATTTCCACATCATTCTGTTAAATTAGTAGAGATATAATTTGATGAATAAACTGAATTGACATTGTTATTTCCAATAATAATGGCTGCTTGTCAGTCAAAATGGAAGGAGGGTTTTGAAATGTCTAAGACAGACTGTGGAAAGGAAAAGGGAATGTTCAGCAGGAAAAAAAAAAAGTCGCTCAAATGAACAAAGAGAAACAGAAAAGAAGGCCTGGGAGAATGAAGGGGTTTAGGCAGTTAAGGAAGCGTTTAAAAACTATGAAGTCAATTGTGGAAATGAAATGGGTGATTGAGAAAAGAATTTGCAGGTGTTAAGATGCCGTGCAGCTGGCTAATGCTTTTCTGATGTGTGAATAAGGAATGGATTTTCAGTCAGTTTACTGTAGTGTTTAATGTGTATCTTATTCACCATCTGAAATTTTATATTCACTTTTTATTTTATTTTTTTACTATTTACAATTTTCTTTATGTACAATGAAGTTTCTTTCTTTTTTTTCTTTTTTTTTTTTTTTTGAAACCTTGAGCTTTGTCCCTTTTATCCTAGGGGTTGCACATTGGATCATTTGATCCACAGGATCTGGCACAGGTTTTATGCCAGATGCCCTTCCTGTTGTAACCCTCCTATTTTTAACCAGACTTAGAACTGGAACTGCATGCGGTGGCTGGGTTGTACGGTCTCGCCCAAGAACCCATCGTTGATGGCAGGACTCAAACCAACGACTCCCCAATCAGCATTGCAGAGCCTCAACCCCCTGAGCCACCACTGCCCCTTATTGTACAATAGTGCTTACATCAGATTTTTACATTTCAATAAATATAGTGAAATTTGTCCAACCTATATATCTGATTGTTTCTCATTATGCGTCAGTAAAGTGGATCATCCGATCTGTATACTGTATGTGATTTGGCACATGTTTGTCTTTTGTATTATATGTTATCCTTGGTAGTGGAGGAGTTTGAGAATGGACACTCTGAATTTTAACCACATTAGGTGTCCTTCTCATTTCTTGAACTGTGCTTCATTATTTCGTTTTTCTCCCCTTTCCTTGTGTCTCCATTCGAGATATGAACCCAGTTGTGATATTGGATCAGTATGGGTTGGAGCATGTGATTGTGCCAGTAGATTCTGGCTGTCACATCTACTGTTGCACTGCTCTGCCAACATCAGGGTAAATTGCCTGAAGAGCCAATCCAGTGGCTGGTTGTCCTCCCCACTTAGTCAAATGTGCTTTGTGTCACTGGGCACTGAACACCATGATGTAATTACTAGTGTGTCACCCTTAGAATGATGTTCTCTGAAAACCATATATTTGCTCATGTATGTTCGCAGCTCAGATAAACGACTGGGGCTGATCCTCTGCCAAACGTAAAGGCAGCAAGTCATTGCCTTGAATCTTTTTTTTTTTTTTTTTTTTTTTCACTTGACACAATAATTATCAATAATAATTAATATTAATAATTATTATAATTTCTTGTTCTTGGAAAATATGGCTTTAGAGAACCAAGGGTCTATTGTTAAAGCTAGTGAGTAGTAACAAACTCCACTTCATCACACACAAATAGTGTGTAATGTATGCTTCCGAACAAGGGAGGGCTCACACAACGCATCATAAGTTGTGGCTCCCTATTCAGCCTTTTATCACCAATTGTATACCAGCAGGCCTGCAACCAACCCGCAATTACGAAAAAGAGAGTCAAAAGGAGGGAAAATAATAATGTAGCTGTAGTTTTTTATGGTGACAGTTTTAACTGCCTATAGGACTTTAATATCACTGATGTACTGGCCTGTCCTATAGTCATATTACAATACATATAAATTGAATGTAACCCCTGAAGGTAATAGCATAAAACATATAGAAGGCATAAAAACATGCTCCTTTATGTCCAGCGCAGTCATGTCCTAGTGATAGTCTTGGGTGTATTTAGAAGATCTTGGTTTATTTGCTCTCTCTCTCTCACACACACATGCACACATTTTTGCACTTGACTCCCTGTGGGAAAAGTGATGTTATATGGGTTGAGATTGGCGTGGCGAGATTGGTATGCACAAGATGAAAACACTATCAATGCTCTTTAAAGTACTGAATGTACTGATCCACATTTTTCCTGTGCATTTTCCTTACAGCATTTTGTAGCTCACGGTCCTAATGCATAAATGTGTGTGGACATGTGTTTATGTAAAATTCACTGCAGTAGTAGGTGTTTCTAATTAACTTCTTAGCAGGTGCTTGACTATACCTGTCAGTGCCGGAGGTAATGGGGTCAGCGATTGCCCTGGAGTGTATACAGTACGAATACCTGTGTATGTTTCTCGGTAAGGACCCTTTGAATATACTGGAGCTGACCTTTTCTCCTTGTCTCAGCTGGTGCCCACTGGTTCTCCTCATCATCTCCTGTTTTGATGCTATCACTACTGTCATCAGCTACATGGACCATGAATAAAGAAAACATTCATCTAGGCCATAAATCACAAAAAATTCCTTTATTAAATCATATTGAATAATACCGATTGCTAATAACGCTGTCCTGAAATACAGGTTTATGGTCCGACCCATTTGTGATCTAGAGCTTACATGCAAAATGTATGCAAAATAATATTTCTTTATAGAGTCTATGTACAGTAAATGGCCCATATGTTAATAATCTTAATGAAGTGGGGATGATAAAAGTTAATGTATTGTTAAAATGTTTATTATCCATGCCTGTGGTTTAAGTAAAGTGTTTATTATTGTTTGTGTTGTGTTTGTATCCCAGATGATTTATAGCTCTAGAAGACACAGTAAATGATTTGATGATGTGTGACCTGAAGCAATTTGAATATGAATGCAATTCCAGCCGTTTGTAAATACAGAAGCATCTGTCTGAGCAGCAGCTCCTAATAGACCATTTTAATAACAAAAGCTTTTAGAAAAATATAAAAAGATTTATATATTCAGTATATAGAGAGAGAGAGATACACTACCGTTCAAAAGTTTGGGGTCACTTTCTAACTCCATGATGGTTCCTGATTTTTATTTCTTTCTACATTG
>JAQMYJ010000018.1:6817772-6832768 GCA_030014305.1 Clarias laeviceps | reverse complement strand
AGGTTCTCTTTGGGAGTGACAATGATGGATAGGATCAAGAATGAGTTCATCAGAGGGACAACCCATGTTAGATGTTTTGGAGATAAAGTCAGTGAGGCCAGATTGAGGTGGTTTGGACGTGTTCAGAGGAGAGATTGTGAGCATATCGGTAGAAGGATGCTGAGGTTAGAACTGCCAGGCAGGAGGTCTAAAGGAAGACCAAAGAGGAAATTTATGGATGCAGTGCGAGAGGACATGAAGTTAGTTGTTGTGAGAGAAGAGGATGCAGAGGAGAGGGTTAGGTGGAGGCAGATGATTCGCTGTGGCGACCCCTGAAAGGGAACAGCCGAAAGACAAAAAAAAGAAGATGATGATGTATAATCGTAAAGGAGTTAACTTGCTAAACTCTGTAGTCCAACTACGGTCTAATGATATATTTATTCCTATCTGTATGACTGTGGTGGGACATCCAGTCAACGTTCATAGTCACACACTACAGCAATTTGGGAACCTAATCTGCATGTCTTTGGACTGTGGGAGGAAACCCACCAAGCATGCGGAGAACATACTGTGCAAACTCCATGCACACATACCTAATGTGGGAATCGAACCCAGGACCTGGAGGTACAAGGCGACAGTGCTAACCACTACAACACAAATGCCAAATAAAATCCAATTATTTGGAGTTTTTGGATACTATTGCAAAGCCTTCGGATCACACAGCACCAGAATGCTCTTTGGGTAAATTTGCTTGAGCAGCTCCAGCTGTCTTTGTGGAAGCCAAGGACTGTAACTGGCAATAGTCTTGTCACAGCTCTGGGCTGAAAAATCTGAGAATTGCACTAAGTGATAGATTTCATGCTTTCTGTACTTGCAGATCAGGTGGCAGCCATTACAGCCTGGCAGCGTACAGTATAAGGACCTTTTTTTTTTTTTTAATGTGCCATATATTGCTGTCAGGTGGTAAAATTCGATATAGGATTATTTATTTATTTATATTTATTTGGGGGGTTCACGTACATGAAACACAAAAAGCCTGCATCACACACCAGTAATCGGCTTTCTCGCCGCGACACGACGCATCTGCCAGTGTTGCCAGGAAAAGAGACAGAACAACTCATCTTTGCCAAATTTCTCCTAGATGGTGCACACACACACACACACACACACGCGCACCAGGTCCTAACTGGGAGAAATGAGTGATTTGGTGATCGTGCCATGTTGCTAGGAAGTTCTTTCTTGAATGTCAGCATGACCGTTGCTTATGACTGCTTCTCTCTGGTCCCACTGGATACCCAGCCATTTACACAAAATAGGGTCAGGCAACTGCCAATTATTACTTGATACCCTCAAACTCTAATTGTTGGTCTTTCGGCTGCTTCCGGCAAGGGGTCGCCACAGCGGAATATCCGCTCCGCACAACAATTTGGCATAGGTTTTACACCGGATACCGTTCCTGACGCAACCCTCCCATTCATCCGGGCTTGGGACCGGCATTGCGTCCAGTGGCTGGGGGGTTTGGGCACTGGCTGGGAATCGAACCCGGGTCTTCCGCATGGCAGGCGAAACACCCACCACTGAGCCACCAGTGCCCTTACCTCAAACTCTAATAGTAAATTATTAATAGCATGTGTATTTTTACCAGCTGTCTGCGTAGGTGTAATCGTTACCATACAGAATTATAAAATTCTTGGTAGTGAGTATTGAATGACTTCGAATAACATTTATTCACAAAAGCCCTTATAATAAAATCATTTATATATAGTGTCATGTGTCTGAAACAGTTACAGCTTAACAGCGCCACAGAATGTAGAGTACTGTACATTTTATAAGGTTTCTTTTAGGCCTGATTTATTGTGAACACAATGTTAAACCCACATCCGTGCTGTAGCTTAGCGCCGGGACACTGCTGTTAGTGCCCTATTATTAGCAGTTATTAATGACTCTCGCCATTGCAATCGGAAATGTAGGCTGTGTGTTTAAATACAGTGCGTTCATACTCTCCTGCTGAATACGGTACGGCTTGATTAAATTTTAGTCCGTGTCCCTCCCTCATTATGTAGCTCTGGGTTATTTAAGGACACGCCAGACACCGTCTAGACTGCAATTCCGGGTAGCGCCTAAGCGGAGATGGTTATGCTGTTTTCCTGGGGCATTGTAAGAAATGGAAATTTGCAAGTTGTAATACTGTAAATGGATGAAAATGATTAAAGTGTGTGCAGACATGTTGGACACAATTTGGTAATTGGAAATTGACGAGTTATAGGAGTTCAGGAGATATTTTTGGTTGCTTGTACCAGTCGTAGATGGGGAATTACAAGCCAGACTGACTTGTCTGCTATGAGAAACTCTGCATCTGGATTCTCGTGTGTGTCTCAAAGAAAATACTGAAATACAACGAACATTTTTATGTCTTTGCTTTTATAAATAATGCAGGGATTTATGAAAAAAAAAAATCAAATAAATTTACAGTTTTTCATTTTCTCCTGCTTCCAGCACTACAGCTGTGCAACTATGATGCACAACCAAAAAAACATATCTACTGTATGTGTACTTACAGTGTGTTTGTCGACTAATGTTTGTTTACAGTCAGCGTTAATGGGGTTTATTAGACGAGCAAGCCCTGCTTGTCCATTTGTCTGCGTGTTGGTTTCCGATCTTCTGCACCACAGCCGCCTGCTCTTTCTCGAGACTGCAGGAAGCTCATCAACTATTAAACACACAGTTAGTATGTGTAGAGATGGGAGTGGCCATCGATCACTTAGGTCAGCTGGGAAATTTGCACAAAGAGCTTTTAAGATACTGGATGCTTCAGGATTTCTTTCAGGAATACATAGATAGCACGTCTTCATTGTCTTCATTGTGTTTAACTGGATTATTTGCTTTATTAGATTTTGATGCTATTGTTGTGTTTTGTTTTGTTTTTTATACAAAAACACACAAAATCTGCTGCATTTAAAATAGACACACTTTTTCGTGTGAGGTTGAAAATATTTACTGAAAGTAGGATATTTGGTGGTAATTACAGGTTCATTACCTTGAGATTATGCTTGTATGATTTAGTTTTTTTTTTTTATGTACCATGAAAAAAAAAAAGGTGATAAATGATGTAATCGTTTCAACTGATAGTTGTCCTCATTTCAGGTTTAGTCATAGTATTATGTGCTGCGTAGCCTGGAAACAGAAAGTTTGTATTGAATGATGCTGTTATGTATTTAATATATAGTTATATTAGATATACAGTATGTGTTATGAATTAAATAATTGTAATTAAATGTGATGAAGCTTTATAGAAGATGAGTGAGTGAGTGAGTAATTGTAATAAATTTCACTGTTCAGCGTTCACTTAAAAAAAAAAAAAAGGTTTTCTTTTGATCAAAAGAAAGTTGTTTCCTGCTTCTGCCATGGCAACTATAGGCGGCACGGTGACTTACTGGTTAGCACTGTCACCTTGCACCTCCAGGGTCTGAGTTCAATTCCCACATCAGGGTCTGTGTTGCATGCATAGTGTTTGCACGTTCTCCCCGTGCTTGGTGGGTTTTGCTAAGTTATACTAATTTGGGTTCCCAAATTGCCACATGCATGTGTGTGAATGTTGACCAGAGGTCCTACCACAGTGGTAAAAATGGGAATAAATACAATGGTCACCACTGGCCTCCATGGTCCCTAGTTGGACTACACAGGTTCCTAGATGGATGGATGGGTAAAATAGTTTGAATTGGAGTTCAACAATGGGGTGTCAAACTGGCAACCTGACCCCTCAGGTAACTACCATAGAAATGACGTACAGTATGTATATCCAGGGTGATAAAAAAATCTATCTAGTTAATCACAGTTATAAAATACTAAACAAACTGGTTAGAGGAAAAATATTATACAGTTTTATAATATTTCAAACATTGACATTTAACAAATGCTAAATAAAAATCTCTTGAATGGTAAATCCTTGAAGCAGAAATCATAATGTGAGGCCTGAAATGTGTTAAAATTTCTAGATTAATCACATGCGTTAACATGTTAATATTGACAGTCATATATATATATAATTATTTTTCCTATGTGGTTTTATATAAAAGAATATCAATCAATACAGCTTGTCACGATCAAAACATCTGTTCAGCCCATTCACCAGTGGCGGCCGGTCAATAAGGGGCGCTGGGGCGCCACCCCCTTAAAGTTAGGCAGAGAAGAATGCTACTTTAACATGTAATTATTTAACATAATAATAATTTATTTTAATAAATATAATTTATTTACAATTAAAAAAAAAATCTAAACTGTATTACGTTCATTTGTGTTCGTATACGCGTGTCTATGCAGGCACGTAAATCTTTGAAAAGCATGTGACTTGAGGCTGAGCTCTAATTGGATTTTTTTCAAATCATCCTTGGGGTGCAGCACTGTGCGCCCTGAACCCTCCCACTTTTGTTCTTAGCGAATCAATATTGGTTTTAAATATTTGGGCTCATGTGATTGGACCTTTCTTAACGAGTCTTATTAACGGTCAGCAGATTGTTAGTTAATGTATTAAGAAGTGATTGACGTGGAAGCCAGATAAATATGAAAGAAAATTCTGTAGTTTCTTTGCTAAAACACCCCTTCACAAGGCGATCGGACGAAGAAAGAAAAAAAGTTAAAGTTCTTGGACCAGATCGACCTGATCTTCTAATTAAGCAGCAGTCAAGTGATCGCGGCCGAGCTTACACTCGGTGCTTTTCCAGCACATCCTATGGCTATTTACAGGCGGTTATTAAAAGTTTAATTTTAATTTTGTTTGCGCCCCCCAAAATTTTTCGCACCAGCCGCCACTGCAATTCACAGATTCAAATATGGCTCAAACCATATTAGGTTTCCTTTTGAGTGAATCAACTCGCCTTCTGCCTTTGCTTCATCTACCCTGATTAGCCAGAGCCAGACATGTTACAGCCACTGAGATGCTCCGCAGTGATGAAGCAGGATCTCAGTTTACAGAAGAAGAATTCGGCAATTCGGTCAATCTAAGTCTGTGTCCTCACCCGTGTTTCCAGGCTGTGGGTGGAGAGTGAAATAATACAGCCATGGGTACACTTTATTTTTGCAGAGTTTCATTTATTGCAGCATCTGGGAGAAAAAAAAAAGAAGAAGAAGGTTTGATGGCATGACATGAGATTTTCCCCAACACTGTATGGACAAATTGTTTGGCTGCAAATGGTACGTAGGTGTTTTCCGTGACGAATTCCTGAAAGAAACAGCCTGTTCCCAAAGCTTTTCCGGTCACACAGTCATAAGCGGCGATGTGTTTTCAGATTCAGTATATACTCTCCATATGCTGTATGTGTGGAATATTATGCAGCTGTTACACACAAGGGTGCATTCGAAGTGATACAAGCACAAGCATGAGTGTGTGTGTGTGTGTGTGTGTGTCTGTGGTTGTGCCAGATGAATGACGTACACAGTTAGGAATGACCTTGTCGACTATTTGGAGTTTCTTATTAGGACCTGCAGCTTCGTATATTATCGATGTTCATACACATAGACGGGAGCAGAAGAGATTTACACCCAGAACCCGGGCGAGATGAAAGCTGTTACTCTGCTGCCATTTGTTCCCTCTATCCCTATTTCTTTTTGCTTTGTATTTTTTTTCCCTCCTCTTACACCACGTCTCGTGATCAACAGCCATCCCCTTCTTTATCTTTCATTATTTTATATTGTGTGTTGTTAATTCATCATGCTTCTCCCCGATCTTTCTCTCTTTCGACTTATTCAGCTGGCCAGTGTCCAGTTTAATATCTGCACAGCTAGAGGGTTCACCAAGTGTGGACACACACACACCATACCCTCCACTGCCTTTCTCTTATTTTTCATCTTTCTTTGATATTCCCTCCTTCCTCTCATTGTTTTTTCATGCATTCTCTCTCACCCCTCACTTTTTTTTTTTCATTTGCATGCATTTTAACAATAACAAAAAAAAAATGTAGTTAGATCGCTTTGTCTCTTTCCTTCTATGCTTTAATGTTTTCTCCCTCAAAGCCAGGAACATTATGGGCACCAGTGATGTTTAGGCTCATAAACGATGCATCCCATACTATGCCATTTGTTTGACAAATGGCCACTGGCTCCTTTTTTTCTGAATCGCTGACACTTTCTAGAGATTTCTCTTGATGCGCTTTAGGCTCTTCATCCCGGTGTTACACTAAAAAAAAAAACAAAAAAAAGCTGTCAGAATAAATAACCAAGAACATGCCATCATCTTTCCAGGTAATTTACTGCTTTCTGTTCACACACGAGTCCTCGTGACGATTCACAGTAAATTGTACGAGGTTTTGGGATCCGTATAATGCAATACATGAAAATATGATTTATATGGCACGTAAAGCGGCGGTATGGTACCTTAGTGGTTAGCACTGTCACATTGTACCTCCATCTCCAGGGTCCGGGTTCAGTTCCTGCCTCGGGGTCTGTGTGCATGGAGTTTTCATGTTCTCCCCATGCCTGGTGGGTTTCCTCAGGGTACTCTGGTTTCCTTACACAGTCCAAAGACATGCAGGCTAACTGATGTTCCCAAATTGCCTGTAGTGTGTGTGTGTGTGTGTGTGTGTGTGTGTGTAATGTTGACCAGAGGTCCTACCACAGTCATAAAAATGGGAATAAATACAATGTTCACCATTGGCCACCCAGAGTCCCAGTTGAACTACAGAGGTTCCTAGATGGATGGATGCAGACAACTTTCAAGGTTGAATGTGACAAATTAATCAACAATCAATAATCAATTTATATTAATGGTTCACTTCTATTCCTACTGTAGCTTTACTAGGGTAATGATGGGCAGGGCATTGTTCTAGTGTGCTGCGAAAACTCTACAGCTCTACATTTTGGTATCATATTGTATTGTAAAAGTCACATGAATTCTGATTTGACTCTTCAGCCTGAGGTTGCATGCAAAAATTCTGATCTGCATTCTGATTTTAGGACCATATATGGAAGTAACCCAAATCAGAATTGAAAAGATCAGATTGTGATGTGGGAGTTTGCATGCTCTCCCCATGCTTGGTTGGTTTCCTCTTGGTACTCCGGTTCCTCCAACGACATGCAGATTAGGCAAATTGTTGTCCCTAAATTTCCCAGAGTGTGTGTGTGTGTGTGTGTGTGTGTGTGTGTGTGTACATGTGTATATGTGTGTGCTCTGTGATGGATTGGCACCCTGTTCATGGCCAATCCCGCCTTGTGCCCTAAGTCTCCTTGGATCGGCTCCAGGCCCCGCTCGACCCTTTATACAGGATACAGTGCTATAGATGACGATGAGTGAGTGAGTGAACGTGAGATTGTGATGTGGTTTTGTATCTACACACTTGCATATTGTAAACTGGGAACATTCATGTACTGAATGACCAAAGGACCTTGTCTCCTTTGGCACAAAGTACCAAAACATTTGGCACTATAACCAGAGCACAGCCATCGGTTGCATGTATCTTGGTTCTGGATCAAGATCAGCACATGGATAAGTGGTGCTTAGGGCGGGTTTAGCAATACTGTTCTTTGCCGATTGGTGCTTGACTATTACACAAAACAGCATGATAATATATCGACATACAAACGCACACACATGCACACAATGGAAAAAAAAGGCAAAAAAAGAAACAGATCAGAAATTTTATAATGAAAGTTAATGGGTAAATTAAAAAATATATATATATATATATATATATTTTATAACGTTATGAACTCTCAGATTTCATTAGTCAAGTTGATTGTGACGAACCTATTTTTGTTCTTGTTAAGTGAAAAAAAAGATTAATAAATAAAAACAAGCAAAAGTATTAATATTGAAAAGGTTGAGTGTTTGTCCTTGACTTTTCCTTCAATTGTATTTTTGCTGTTAATATGATCTGGCTAGTTAAATGTAGTCATTTGTCAAGTTTGTACAAAATGAACTAGAACTAAAATCTGTTCGAGTGAACTTCTTATTTTTGATAATTCACCGTGGAAAAAAAAACAAAAACCTCCAGTAGGCTTATTTAAATACTGTAGGTGTAATTTTGTATTGAGAAGTGCCGGGATATAGGATTGATAATAGGGTGTAAAATATAAATAAACACAAATAAAAACGTCCATGATGAATGAGACTGAGGTTGATTTGCCCTCAGAGTGTGTTCAGCCTTCTGCATCTGGATCTTGTCTCGCAGAAAAGATCCCTGGTTTCCATATCAACTGCACCAGCTGTTTTAAACACACCCTGCCATCATGGAATGATTTTGCTTTAGAAAGCTTTGAAAATGTAGGCTCATGGTTTACATCAGTTACATCATTTACAGTGTGTCTTACCAGGAGTGTTCAAGTCAAACCGGGATTTTTGATTGTGCAGAATAACAGAACACAGTTATGAGAGTAAAAACTCTGTCTATTTATAATCTCCTGCTACACTAATGCACTTATCCCAGTTTCACTAGTGCTTGGATACCATCGAGGTACGATGTACGCCAGAGTATGTCTGAAACTCTAGCCTCCCAGGAACTCCTTTAATGGCCCAAACATGCGGAAATGGCTTTAAAATGAGGTTAGGACTGTGTGGGGGATGTATACAATGTCCACAGACAGATGCACGTTGGTGACGAGTCATCTGCTGCTTTTCAAACATCTGGTGTTCGACTCCCTGAATGTTAATGGGAACGACTGCAATGGGTTCTGAACCATCTTAGCCAGAATCGACATTCATGGGCGTATGGCCTTGTTTAAACTGTTTGCTTCATTCAAATTTTATACTGCAGGTTCTCATCACCATAATGTTTAAAGTCTTCTGTAAATATCAATCAGCAATCTTCAGAAATTCTTGCTGTAGTGCACTTTCAAATAGGGGTCGAAACCAGGCATATGGAGTGGCTCTAGCATCTCTCTCTCTCTCTCTCTCTCTCTCTCTCTCTTTCTAATAGGGGACAATAATGTGGTGTAGGTCCTGTATCCAGCTGTCAGGCCCTTGATTTCCTCTGCTGGTTTATGCAGCTCTTTGGGTTCAAGGTCCCTTCCGCTCTACACCCTTCACTCCCCCTCCGATCCTCAGTACATAAATTTTGCCCCAGTTGAATTGTAGCGTCTGCTTGGTGCAGCAAAACCCAAAAATTACTATCGATTTTCTGTCGCATTCACTGTGCAATTATGCAAAGCCACCTTTTTTATTCCCCGAGCTGGTTTGGGTCCAGCGCCAGCATGCGAATCCACTCCATCTGAGGGTTAAATTGGTCGAAGGGCTCGTTAGTTCAGTGTGCTTGTTGCATTATGAGGCTCTTGAAGATTAGCTGGTGGAGATAAAATTGCACACTTTTGGGAACTTGATCATACAGGTGGCTTTGTGGGGGGGAGAAGACCCGAAACAAGCACGCACGCACTTCCTTACACACCCTTATACACATACACACACATCTATGCTGTCAGTTAGCACATGGAAAAGAGGGCCCACGGCTTGTTTGGCTTTCTCAGGCAGCAACGGCTGTGTGTGTTAAAACTTGTGCATGTGTGTTTCACTATCCACGCATAATAGGTGTTTATGCAGACTGTCACAGCAGGCAGGAGCTGTGTCTTTCTCCCCAGCAGGGCAGGTTGGCAGACGATCCTTGTTTCACTGGAGGCGCAGATCAGAACTCAACTCCCTCCACTGACTGACTCCAGATCTGTGCTTTTTTACTTCTTCCTAATTTTAAGAGACTTAGCATGGTTACAATTTATATTTATTAAGTCTAAATTTCTATTTTAGAATTCTATTCTGTATATGAATGAATATACAGTATTTGTATGTATTCTATAAACCTAAAACATATTATGCAATTTAGTCATGGGTAGCTGAGTGGTTAAGGGATTCGACTGTGGTTCAGAAGGTCCCAGGTTCAAATCCCGCGACCTCCAAGTTGTCCCTGTTGGGCCCTTGGGCAAGGCCCTTAACCCTCAGATGTCTAATGAGATAAAAATGCAAGTCGCACTGGATAAGGGCGTCTGCCAAATTCCTAAATGTCATCAATCTTTTGTTGGTCGATTCATTTAATTAAATAAATGGAACTGATTTTGATTCAGAATATATATATAGTGCTATTTAAGCAATCAACACAAGATACACAACATTTCACATTTCAACAGTCCATCCCAGGACACTTAGGGCATGAGGAAGGGTACACCCTAGGTGGGATGCCAAGCCATTGCAGGGTACAATGCTAATTATTATAATCTGCATGTGTTTGGACTGTGGGAGGAAACCCACCAAGCACAGGGAGAACATGCAAACTCCATGCACGCAGACACGATGCGGGAATTGAACGCCGACCCAAGATGCTAGACAGCAGTGATAACCACTAACCACCCCCCCCCCCGCCCACAGCTTTGTGATGCTTGTTCAATTCTTTTATTAGTTTTTAAAACTTTAAAACCTGTAAGAAATATAGAAGCTTTAAACAAATCAGATGGTACACTTTAGTGCTATCAAAACAAATCAAATCAAATTGAAAACTGCAGTGCCCAAAAATCAAACTGAATTTAATTGACGGTCTACGTATGAGTCACAGCTTTAGAAACTATGGGGTCAATAAATTAAGACTGCTATTGACAATGCATCTATCTATCTATCTATATATCTATATCTATATACTGTATATATATACATACATACTTTTTTTAAATTAATGACAGTTCGTCTTAAACCTGATGTTGCTGAAGACGTGCTTTAGTGATCATTTTAAATGATGTTATTGGCCTTAAATAACTGTAGTAAAATGCTAAGTGTTTGTGCCAGAAATAGTTTACTGTACCTGACTGTGTGTGTGTTAATATGCAGGACTGTTTGGCTCTCCTGGGGGCTCAAACTGATAGACTGTGTCATTATGACCTTGCATAACTCTGTGACTCTGATTGGAACGTGGGCTAGAACTCATCTATACAGTGACAGCGCTGTCACCAACTCTGCTGGGAGACTGAAAAAGCAGGCACACACACACACACACACACACACACACACACACACACACACACACCTTTCCTATCTGTGCTGGCTCTGATGATGAAGTATAGCATGTTTTTTCTTTCTCTGTTTCTCTGTCTTTAATCTGTCTGTCTTTCTCCTTATACCTTTCCTCCTAATCTCTTCCTTCACATCTCATCAGTACATTTTCACTCATTCCCCGCTCTTTATCAGCCCTCATTTCGTCGTACACCTACCCCCAGCTCTCTTTCTGGCCTCCATCTGCTCCTTATGTTGACAATAGTGTGTGTGTGTGTGTGTGTGTGTGTGTGTGTGTGTGTGTGTGTGTGGTTAGTTATGGATCAGTAGAGCTGACTTTCTAATCTGCCTGTGCACCAAGAGCCAATGTCACCTTCACCTTGCCCAAAACAAAAAAAAGCCTTACACTCTGTTTGACTCAAATGCTTTACTACACACACACACACACTCACACGCATGAACACACATATAGGCTTGGGAATTGTGTTTAGGGTGTGTTACAGTAGTGGAAATGCATTCTGTTACTGCAGCCTAATTGATGACTGCAGGCTGGAACGCTTTTGTTTTTATGGAAATTAAATATTGCAACAAGCATTTTTATTGACTTGTAGCATTTCCTACAACATATACTGTACATACTGAAAGTATAGTGCATCTCAATAAATTACAATATTATGGGTATCTTATACGGTTTTACATACTGTAAGTAAATTTCATAAGATTCATTACATGAAAATGAAAGAATCTGGTATCTCACAATATTGGTATATTTCGTTTCGAGTTTGAGTAAATTACTATTCATACAGTATAAATACTTTGTCTCTCAATCTAGTTCAGCACACACAGGCTTGAAAGTTGTCCTCAAGACGATCATCGATGTCCTGCAAAAGGACGATAGGCCACACAAGGTCTTCGCTGAAAGGACTGGCTGTTCAGAGTGCTGTATCGAAGCATATTCATGGAACATCAACAATCAACATGGACAACCACAGCGTTAAGAAGATTGTCAATCAAAGCTTCACAAGGAATCGAGTGAGGCTGGAGTCAGTCAATCAAGAGCCACCACACACAGACGAACACACAGGAAATGGGCTACAACTTTGGCATTCCTAGTACTGTATGAAGCCACTCCTGAACCCGAGAAACGTCATAGCCATAAGCCCGGCATATTACCTGGGTTAAGGAGAAAAAGAACTGGACTGTTGCTCAGAGGGCCAATGCCCTCCTTTTAGAAAAAAGTAAACTTTGATTTTAATTTAGAAATCATGGTCCCAGAGTCTGGAGGAACAAAGGACAGACACAGAATCCAAGTTTGCTTGAGGTCCAATGTGAGGTTTCCAATTTTGGGTGCTATGTCATCTGCTGGTGTTGGTCCCCTGTGCTTCATCAAGTCCAAAGTCTACAAGAAAGTTTAGATCACTTCATGCTTTTCGTCTGCTGACAAGCTTTATGTAGATGCTGATTTCCTTTTGCAGTAGGAATTACATCTACGCACAGTTCCAAAACTTCCACTAACTGGTTTGCGGACCATGATATTACCATGTTTGATTACCCAGCCAACTTGCTTGACCTGAACCCCACCAAGAATCTGTCAAAGTAGAGGTGAGAAACACCCGAAACTACAACAATACAGACGAGCTAAAGGCTGCTACCAAAGCAATCTGGTATTCTACAACACCTCAGCAGTGCCACAGGTTCATCCCTTCCTTGCTATGTCTTATTGATGCAGTAATTCATGCGACAGGAGCATTGAATACATAACGTAATTTTTTATGATTTTTCAGTTGTAATCATAAAAAAGGCTTGGAATATTTAGTTTTATGTAGAATTAATCTAGAACATATGAGTTTTACTTGAATAAGATTACAATCCTGTCCCCGCCAAAAAAAAGAAAACCTTTCCCTGATATTCCAATTTATTGAGACACAATCTGTGTGCAAAAAAAGTGCAAATTTTTATAAATAAACCCTGGTAAAGTGATACTGTATGAGGTTTAAGAGACTCAGTGAGTTTTAGAGAGCTGTACAGTTTTAGTATGTAGTATTCAGATATGGACAAAGAACAGAAATCCTGTATTTTAGTAAAACTCACCTGCCTGTAGCCTAAGTAATCCTGAAGACCTTGATTAGCTTGTTCAGGTGAGTTTGATTAGGGTTGGAGCTAAACTCTGCAGATTGCGGTTCTCTAGGACCGAACTTACCTAACCCTGCCACAGGTGAAATATTACTTAAGAAGTTTATTTATTTAATATTTCTAGTATAAAAGTATAAAAGTACTTACCTTCAAATTTACTTCAGCATTGTAGTAGCTCACAGTATCCTTTAGGTCATACAGTAGTTAAAGTCTCTCTCTCTCTCTCTCTCCCTCCTTCCAAACTGTAAATTCTGTTTTCATCAGTCGACTTGTAATCTCAAACACCTGCTACATGATTGAGCATTTTACAGAGGGAAGGCAAATCACGCAATTACGTAAAATGATCAGCAGGTGGCGATATTATCACAATTGTTTCACACTATAGTTGTTATGTAATACAATGCCTTGAACAAATGTAGTGAAGTAGAAAGTATAGATATTTGCTGCAGGATGTAGTGGAGTGAAAGTAAAAAAAAAAAAATCCACTGATAAAACTACCCAAGTAAAGTACGTACAGATACATGCAATATGTACCAGTAACAAAGTCCTATAATTTTGCATATGAAAAACTTCTTAGGTGGACATAAAAGCTCTTAGCTAGAAGTTCGTAGCTATGACACATGTACTAGACTTTTGGATTCTATAAATAATGCTTAAAAAAAAAAATAATCTTCATTTTTTTTTTTATCGAATAGCAGGATGTCACGAACACAAATCAGTGAAGGACTGTGTTTTGTACTGGATATAGACTCAAAGCAAGTGTCTTGTGCAACTAAATTGTGTTCAGTGGCCAGGCAGCGAATTGTGTCATTACTGTTCAGGAGACTTCAGGCCTTTTGAGATGGATTTGGAAACTCAAAGGAATCTCAGTTGATTGCTCGGGTCACATCACATGCCCTGGTTATACTGTATGTGTTATACTGTACTTGTCACAGGAAACCAACTTCGAAGCAATGTCCTCATCCTTTTCATGAAGATGTATGTGCAGCAGCTTTGTGAGAAGCGAGGCTGGTTTAAGTTAGACTTTATTCTCACCCACTGTCAAAACACCGTGTGAACATTTCTACTACCAGTGGGTGAATGCTTACTGGTGAATCATTTATACTGGTACTATGTGCACACACACACACGCACGCACACAATGTTCACTCCCTAGATACTCAGCACCCCTGTGGGTGAGCAGAGATGTTTTAACCTAATGCTCCATGTAATTAAATTAGCTTCCCAAGTTATAGCCTTATTAATAAGAATTATTTAAGATGGAGAGGGGGTGGGGTGGGGGTTGAGCTGTAGTAAAGGATCCCCTCTCTCTTTCTTTTCCCCCTCGGGAATGATGTACCGTAGATATAGAGACGATAAAGAGTACTATACGTAGCAAGGCTTAAAGTACAGAATTACCCAGAATGACCTATACCTCGCTTTTCCTAATTAGATTAGCCATTGATATGATTTAGACTATAGTTATTGTTTCTAGCATAGGGATTGATATAAACAATGGTGGGTTTGACCTCCACGTGACCCTCCTTTAGTTAATTGCACGTCTTGTTCCTGATCCCTCTCTCTATTTGTAAACAGAAAAAATGATCGATTTCTTTTCTTCTTTTTTCCTTTTATGGCAAGGAAAGAGGGATTACTGCTGTATGTTTCACACACTGCCTTCTACTGAGCCTGCAAAATGAAGTGTCTCTGACTATCATACAGAATGTGTGTGTATGTGTGTGTGTGTGTGTGTGTAGGCAACGTGGGAGTTTTTGCTTTAAAGTTTGCTGTCGCTCTCTTTTAGGACAAGCCGAAGATGCTGCCGAGCATCACGGATGGAGGATACCCGGCGCAGAGGTAAGTTTTACACCAGTGTTAAAGTAACTAATTACATTACAAAATTACTGTCATTGAAAAGTAATCAGTTACATTACAGCGTTACTTTCTGATA
>JAQMYJ010000018.1:6794170-6811953 GCA_030014305.1 Clarias laeviceps | reverse complement strand
AGGAACGAGCTGTTGAGCGCGCAGTGGAGACATTGCACGCGCATAGAGTGCATTGTCTGCTCTCAAAATGTCAAACCACGCGCTCAGAATTGTGGCAGGAATATAACGCCATATTCCTCATGGTGTAAGGCAAGGTCATGGGTATGGATGAATCTGAGAGCCGTTAAAGAATATACAAGCATGTCTGGGATTGTGTGTGGAAATTCACTTCCTGAGGGTCTTGAAGTCAAAAAGCAACACATTTCTGTGCTCTGGTTCTCCACACAATTCAAATCAAGGGTCCATTATTTAGGGCCTAGTTATTTCAGTTCCCCAGGTCAAATTTCATTACTACGGATAAGTTCTATCTATCGATAATTTTTTATTTATTTAATTAATTATAGACATAGTCTGTGATTAATCGCGATTAATCACAATTAAAATACTCAGATTTACATGTATTATAAACATGCAATGTTGGAATAAAGAAATGCATGAAAACCTGGTTAGAGGAAACAAATTACACATTTTTATAATATCTCAAATATTATAATTTAATGATTGTTAAACTAAAATGTCTCGAATTGGATCGGCACTGAATGCAGTGGCTGAATAGTATGGGGTGTTTCAACCCACTAACGGCAGGCCTCGAACCCGAATCCTCAGATCTGAAAATTAACAACCTAGAATTTTAGCCACCTGAGCCACCACTCTCACATCTTACATTTAATGTATTCTTGTAAGAATAGTTCCCCTTGAAGGTAGCTCAAGCTCACAACTTTGGTTTTATCCAAACTTCCATCTAGAAGCTTCTTAAAATGAAACTTGCCAGTCATCTTATTATCCGCATGAAATGTGCCATTATCAGCCAGTTCACTGTGCTGCGATTATGGGAAGCCATTACGGTCAACTGTGGTCATATGATTAATTTGATTACAGTACATGCTGAAAGCTGTATTTGTAACATCAGGTCCGTTTATAGGATCATGCATTGAAAATTTGTGCACTACTTCCTGTTGCTGTTTCGATCAGCCCTTGGGGTCCCTTTATACGCTTTTGGGGATAAGCAAATATGTATTTTTGTTTTTCCTTTTTACAGGATGATGGACGCAAGTATCATCGCTTCTATGATCACACTGCTGATGGACTGGCAGGATTCAAGATGGAGAGGTAAGACCTGCTTGTATAATTACATTCAAATTACTCAACAACAACAACACCACAATGTATACAGTACATGAAATATAAACAAGCTTTGAAGTGGTCTTTGAAATCGAGCTCATGTGACTTTGAAGTGCACTTGAAGGTTTCTGTAAAACTGTCTACTTCATGTCCTTGCTCTGGCCTGTTTGCTCTTTGATGTTATAGAAACCACCAGCACCTGACTGAGGGGGACGATAATGCTGCACATCTGCAGGAGCAACAGCTGCTGATGGAGAAGGCCATATTGTGAGTGTTTTACCTGCCTTTGCCTGAAGGGGACGATGGGACGAAGGTTAGACTGAGACAGTAGAATTTTTTTACGGCTGTACTATGAATGATGCACTACCTGGACATTTGTGGCTGAGGTTTCTTGAGGCTGACAAGCTTTTTACAGTAACAGAGGAGCTCTATAACAGCAGAAGAGCACACTGAGGTCAGCATAAAACAGAAGCCTGAGGCTACAGTGGGCTCACCTAAACTGGACAGTTTTAAGAGTCACAACTCTCACCGAGATAACTCACTTTTTTTCCCCCAGGTCTCAAATCCTTTTTTTTTTTTATTTTTTTATATGAACCTTATATCAAAAATGTTCTTTAATATGGCTGATTCTAAATCTGCAAAATAAGCAGTTGATGATGATAATAATGGAAGGTAAGGAGGCCTATTCCTGTGCTTTAAAGCCACGAACAGAATGTTTTTCAAGGCTCTATTGAGCTTAGACCCATGACCCTGTGAGTACTGTTTAGATTAGAGTTCACTGCCAGGTGACTGGCTCTATACGTCCACTCCAAAGCCATTCTAGGTGGACAGGGAGGCCAAGCACAGCCTGTAGCCCCTGTGTGACAGAGTGAGGGCAAAATAAACATAGTAGCTCCGAAGCTGTACACGATCGGCCATAATCGAATTTGGTCAAGCGTTAACGGTGAGCTGCAGTTAATATGATTTAGTTTCCTAAGGGTTTCATGAAGTCTGTGGAGGTGGAGGGTGGAATGAGAGGTATTAATATTTCACAGAATGATCTTTAAAAAGGCCACTTGGACTGGGATTGTTGTTTCACTGATTCTAAGTCTAAAAACGATTATACTTTTAATGCATGGCTTAACTTTAGAACTGTAGCAATTGTTGAGGATTTATATAAGGTGATTCACTTGGTATGGAGAAGCAATCTGAACCTAAAACGTACACTCCATACCTTGACATGGAGTGTCCTGAACGACGGAAACGCATACAATTTTGCCCTTTTTAAAGCTCTCTGACATATTCAATAAGACTTCCCAGTCTCCTGTGCGAGGCGTCTCGGAGATTTCCAGGGCGACTGCTGCAGATGAAGTTGTGGGTCACCGATAAGGGAGACGAAGGATGAGAAGGGATCAATGATCCTGTCGTTTCCAGTTTCTGTACCGTCCTCTGAATAACACTCTTTGTGGGTATTTCCATACACCATATTTCTCCCTAAATTCACTCTGACAACGCTTAAATGAGTTGGTGACCCGCTATGAAGACGCGCTGCTCGTGACTGTACTCCACCATCCTGATGAGAAGTCGAGTGACTCAAGTGAGTAAAGGGGTACCGCGTTAAACAGCACGATAGCTGTCCAGTGCCTTACCTTATGGGTTCGACTCAGAGCATCGTCAGTTCGAAACTCCATATACCGAGGAGCACATTGTACATTGCTTTGTTCAAATTGCTTTATCCTAGCAAGAGTTATTACAGTATGTTGAGTGAATTGGCCCTGTATGAACCTGTCTAATTATCAATATTGTGCTGAAGTTCGTTTGTATGTTGAAGGTACAGAAGAAATTCAGCACAATTCAGCAAATATGCTGCACCAAAATCAAACCTGGCACAGGTTATACTGTACCAGCAGTGTGCAAATTAGCATTAATCGTATCATAGTTATATGAGAGATGCTGGGTTATAGTAAATATCTCACACACCAGGAAGTTTCTTACTTAAAGTAATATCTGCTTAAATTTAAGGTAAACACAGTAACAATAAACTGTAGAATTGCACATTTACTTTGATAATGCTGTCCAGTGAAACTGGCATAACTGTCATACAGTAAGTGCCTGGTATACATCTTAACTAACATTAAGATGTTTTTCAGAAATACATTTAAATCCCCACTAAAAATTAAATCTGGTTGCATTTTTTAAATTATTTTTTTGCATATATTTTACTCTACACACAGTGGTGCACTGGTCCTGCAAGGAAACAGCTTTTTGATTGAGATTACACAAACACATAGATGGAGATTGCTGATTTTTTTATTATTATTATTATTTTTTTCATGAGGTAGTTGATATTAAATGCATTTACTTAAAAGTATTTCAGTAGTTCTGATTTAAAATTCACACAAGCTTGAGAATGACATAGAATCAATGTTGGTCCACAATACGCACGTCCAGCGGCGCTGCATAGTCTGATGACTTACTGTATCATTTGTAACCCTGGCACACTGGAAGCATTTTCTTGTACGTTATCTTACAGTAAATCACATCATCAAATTAGTCTATCTTGTCTTGGTATTGTCACTCTTGCACTTCCAGACCTTTTAGACCTTTTTCAGAACCAGATTAGAAATTGGAATCTGGCGACTCCGAAACGTCTGCTTGCATTTAATGCATTTTTTAAATATATATTTATTTCCCAGGATTCAGAGGGCCTGGCGAACTTTGCTGGAGCGTAAACCAGGCTGGCAGGAGGAGCCGAGGAGCCACATTAATCATTTTGAGATGGTGTCACAGGAAGACGCCCTTCCCGCTACCCTTCCCACTGGAGAGCTGGGTCAAAACCTCACACTGGTAGGGAACTTTAATTGAGAGCAAGAGAGAATGTGTGTGTGTGTGTGCATGAGAAATTCATCTTGCACTAACTAAGGTTGAGGGATGAAAATGTTTGAGGTGAGTATTTGTTGGCATGATGCCCAGATCTGGAATTAGTAGCTAATAAGATTATGCAGCTTAATTGATTAATGAAGTAGTCCGAGAAGTGCAGCACCCTTGTTCCAGGTGTACGGCGAACCCAACCGACCGAAAAACACAGGAATTTTCAGGAATAGCATCAGCGAGAAACTGTGAGTTGAAAAGGAGAAATGAAGTATTGTTTTATTGTTTCATATTTTCATCTAAATCACAGATGAATGCACTGATTTCTACTGTAGATGCGCCAACTAAAGGACACTTATGCAATGTCTAATACACTTTGGTAAATGACTTCCTCAAGCTTGACCTTTTAATAAGTATTTATGGAGGATGAATCAATTAAAACGCACAGATTTAACCATGTCTCATGGTTTAAAAGAATCACTGGATGGTAAACAGCGTTAGTCCCATTTCTGTGAAGGTGAGTAAGTATCATCTTGCTTTTATTTTAACTCACATTACTTCCATCCTGTTCCTCCTCCCGCGGGCAGGAAAGCTGCAGATCAATGAGGGGAAAGATGGAGATGGCTTCATGGATTGCTGAATATATTATCTGAATGTCCTCCATGTTCTCTAAGGTTTTTATGTACCAGATAAAGATAAGCTAAAGGACCCTTCCTGAGAAGGCATTTAAATACTCAAGATGCACGTGAACATATTTCATATAGGATATGTGAATAAAGATTCTTACTCCATATGCTCAGGCTTGGTGGATGAGCTGATCATCATATGCATTGTTTATATGCATATAAAAAAAAAAAGCCATGTGCTGCTGACTGAAGTGTAGCAGATGAACATGCTGAAATTCACGGTTTAAACCTTGAGAGCGAGAACGTCACATTTTTGGTCTTTGGTTTTATTTATTGCTGGTCTCTGTGATTCAGTGAGCTGTCCCTTCACTTGAACACATTATTCACACCTTACTGTATTTACAGCACTGGTCTCAGCTGTGGGCGGTCGTGTCACTCAGTTTGCATCGTGGATCCTGGTGTGATGCTTGTGACATGTAACATTGTTTATTTATTTTTAAAATTATTTTTAACCAAATATGTCTCTTATGTCGGTGAAAGGTTAAAAAAATTTTACATAAAAAAAAAAAAAAAAACAGCTTTTTTTTAAAAAGCATTTTAATAATATAATTTTAATATAAAAGTGTTAGATGTGCACACTAAGCTCCAAATTGGAATCTGACGAGGAACACTGGGAAGATTAGATAGTATCTTATTTGTCATAATACAAGCGGTGGTCAAGTCAAACCAGAACTTGTGATGAAATGTCTTGTGAATGAAGCCGTAAAACCGATTGACATTTACAGAACTTAAGCCACTGTATGGTGATGAGACTCTTAGCCGCAGTAAAACATTTAAACTGTGCAAACGTTTTAAAGACGTCCGTACGTCTTTGAATGTCCACCTGGGTGGGGGTTGCGTGGACCACCGCAGTCGTTCCCATGAACATTCAGCAAGTGGAACACCTGATCCATAAAAATCAACTGATAACTTGTGGAAGAGCTGCACCTGTCTGTAGGAACTGTACACCTATAGTCCTGACCTTGCTCCAAACCATTCCCATATGTTTGTGTTTCAGCCATTAAGGAGTTCCTGGGAGGCCAGCGCTTCAGACACAAGTTTTTTTACCTTGATGGTATCCAAGCACTAGTGAAATGCTGGGATTCTGTTTTTGCAGGACAACACACGACCTCATACTTGCACTTGCATGTTACCGGAACTCAGTTGGCCTCATCTTTGTATAGTCCTGACCTCACTTCAAGCTGTTTCCATATGTTTGGGTCATTAAAGGAGTTCCTGGGAGGCCAGCGTTTCAGACATGAGGCAGGCAGTCTAAGCATGCCTCCAGGATACTGAGAAAACTTTCTACCTTGATGGTGTCCAAGCACTAGCGACAAACTGGGAAAAGTGTATTAGTGTAAGAGGAGATTATATAGAGAAATAAAGGAGTTCTTATTCTCATAACTGTGTTCTGTTATTCTGCACAATCAAAAGTCCCTGTTTGACTTGAACACCCCTTGATGATTTGCAGTCATGCCACCAATGAAACTGGACTCATAATTAAATTATTTTGTTTTTCCAGGTTTAAAGATGGAATGGATTTCGCTGTAATTTAATATAAATAATCAATTATCAACAAATATTGAATAATTCAAGATCTACTCACGTTAGCTAATCTGTTGTAAATGCAATATAATACATACATTAAATTATGATTATACTTCCCAGATCATAGCCTAGTGTTTGAAATACGATGACGTACACAGTGCACCACTTTTGTCAAAAAGGTGGACCAACCTGAACCTGATGATGCCAGAACACCTTTGTACGTTATGTATATTTCTGAAATGTGACCTGACGTGTACTGAGGTTCTGCTCCATAATCCAGGGCTGAGATGAAACCTTAGCCTTGCTTTCATAGTGAAAAGACGCACAGCGCTATGGATCTAATGGCTAGGCTGCTTTAAAGCTGCTCTTAATTACTCCTCAAGACAGGCCTTGAAAATCACACTAAGTCAATCGACTAATGGTTAGTTTCTTTTGCTCAAGGGCTCCAAACAGTTCTTCCGTTAGAGGTTTTACATTGGATTATTTCCTCCATTAGGGCTTCCTTCCCATTGCATTGACCACTGTAACCTCTTTGAGAGCCTTTGCTCAAATGGCTTCGGTAGTTAAATGAAAATTGGAATGAGATGCATGTTGAAGAAACTCGGTTTGGGGTGTTTATGATGGATGGATATTTTCATAATACAGTTACTTTCATGAGTAAAATGGTGGCTTTTGTAATATCTTCAATAGATGAATAACAATAGGGTCAGCCTATTCTGCAAATGGATCTTCATTCACAGCGGATGTTTATTTGTGGTATAACGAAAAATAATATTATTTTATTATTTCTAAGAAAAAATAATGTAATGAAAAAGAACGTTGGTCGAGAACTTGGTCTTTCTCTACATATCCTCCACCTAAGGCGACAAACTTCTCCAACAATGGATGAGCCGGTGGAGACCATCTTTGAAGAAGCCTGGTTTTTGAGGAAAAGGGCCACCTCAGTGATCACCTCACCGTTGTCTTTGAAACACATACCAATTTCTTTAAGTGTTGGAAAAGGAAGAAGTCATTGGGTCAGGGGAGTGGGGTTCGTACCACAAGTCAACCAGTTTGTTGTGAATCTCCTTCAAATTATTTCCCTTCAAATGCAAGGAACATATAAGAGCATGCACTTCAATTCTTTCAACCATTTTGGTTTTGACCTTCTGGCAGCATGGTGTGGAACATTAACTGTAGAAAAGTTAATAACTGTATTTATTTCCTAAGACATAATTTGAGCAAATATGTAATTTTTTTCACATGATATGAATTCTCTGGCCGTCCGTTATATAAACAGTATTACAAAGTGCATACATTAGGAATGATGAGGAAGGTTTCTGTATCATTTCTTTTATTAACCTTCCTTCCTAAACCTGTATTATGGGCAAGCGTAGCTCATTAGGTAAGGTGTTGGACTACTGATCCAAAAGTCCCAGGTTCAAACCCAGGCACCATCAAGCTGACACAGTTGGGCCCTTAACCCTCAGCTGCAACCTGTAATGAAATGAATGGAAGTCGTTCTAATACCATAACTATACATGTATGCATTTAAAAAGATTTAATATTGTATTGAGGTCTGCCAAATACCGTAAATGTATGTATTAAGAAAGATGGAAAAACACAATAATAAACAGTGGGTGTTTCCAGGGTTGCCATAGAGGTGATTTGATGTTCCTTTTATGTCCCAGGACATTGCCTTAATGGTTTGTGGAGTCGTATGGATCAGTCTCCAAGGTTTCACTTTAAATCTTTCCAGAGTAGCTTGATCGGGTGAAGGTCAGGTGACCTGGCAGACCATTCCATTACAGGCAGCACTGCTGTGTGTGTGTTTGGTCCCACTGAAAAACAAAAGGGGAAGGAAGAGGAGGAGGGATATCTAATGGAAAAACAATGATGAGATGGATGATTCAGGACGATGAGCAGGGTAGAAAGACCTCGTTCATTCCTCCTTGACTACATTCTTTAGCTTCCTGTCTCCTTAGCTGCTCAACACATGGCAGATTTACTATATGATCATCAGATAAGAGAGGGTCCTTTCAATTGGTTTATGAAATGCAGCGGTGTCTGAGGAAGCATACTTGCCCAGTGACGGTATCGTCTTATTAAGGTATTTATGCAGATAAACAAAGCAAACAAAAACAAACATACAGTATACTGTACGTAACTAAATGACCCAGCAGTTCCACATCAGCTGTATATCTTTGCGCACTTGAAGGAAGACAACCGTGAGCTCCATTAGTTTGTGTGTGTGTGTGTTGGCCCATAAAGGAATGTTCCCAAATTAGCCATTGATTTTTTGTGAGATGGGAGAAGTTAAGATTTATTGCAGGTGTCTGAGAGCGAAGTGAAGCCTCATATTTCTGAAACAGAGATGGGGGCAGAAGGGGGGGGAATGAAGTTATGGGAAATGGCGCAGAGACTTACAGAAGACAGCTGATCATTTAGAGTTTACTTATTTATTCGTATTTTATACCATTTGATGCAGCTGGTTTTGGTTCTTCATCAGCTGCAGGTCAGATTCATACGGCTTATACAGTACCCGAGCAAGCCCCACCCCCAAATATGACCTATTTTGCATAAACATTTATTTTCCTGACATCCCTTAAAAGCTAATCACCTACTTTATCACTACGGATGTGTTCAAGTCAACCTGGGACTTTTGATTAAGCCCAACCTACCTTTATTCTTCTATATAATCCCCTGCTACATTAATGCACTCATCCCAGTGTTTCACTAGTGCTTGGACGCCATCAAAATTAGAAAGTTTTCTCAGTACCTGGAGTCATGATCAGACTACCTGCTTCTTGACTAAAACACTGGCCTTCCTGGAACTCCTTAAATAGCTCAAACATGTGGAAACAGCTAGAAGTGAGGTCAGGACTATATAGGGATGTTTCAATAACTTCCAACCGAGTGGTGCAGTATGATGTCATGTTTTGTCCTGCAAAAACAGAATGCCTTTGGTGATCAAACCATTAATTATTTTTTTTGTTACTTAAAGGAAAGGGCTATTAAAGCAGTTCCTGGGAGGCCAGTGTTTCAGACGTGATGATGACGTGAAGCATGCCATCTGATCATCGCTCTAGCGTACCAAGAAAGCTTTCGACCTTGATGGTATCCAAGCAAGTGATGGGTCGTTTATGAACGATTTGAAAGAGTCTTTAACGTGACTCAGAAGAACGAGTAGTCTCAGAGAGTGATTTGTTCATTTTCTACTGGGAGCGCATGCACAAAGCATCGCAAAACCTCCGTAGGATCATCTCATGAGTCTTCTAGTCTTAGTTCTTCGTTCTATTGTCACCCGACTTTTGGCACTGCATAGCATCAATGGAAGTCACGTGACAAAGGGACGAATGACTCGGACCAGAAGATATGAGAGGTGAGCTGCTCATTCTGTTTATCATAACATTTCCTTAGCTGCATTGTAATATTTACATTAATGGAACTATAGCCAAAATTTTTGTATGTAGACATGTTGGGGGTCTGTTTATTGAACATGTAACATTTTATTTTGTTCCTGATCAAAAGAACGAAATGAACTAAATGACTCCAAAAAGATTCGTTCATTTTGATGAACGAGATTCAAAGAACCGAGTCTCTAAAATGATCCAGACTTTCCATCACTAATGCAAGCACTATTGAAACGCTGAGATAAGTGCATTAGTGTAGCAGGGGATTATATAGAGAATTAAAGGGGGTTTGTGTTCTGTTTTTCTGCACGATAAAAAAGTCCTTGCTAGCCTGGAACTCCCCTTGACTCCATTTATTTATATTATACTAGTAGTACAAATAAAAGATACATCTATCGCCTCCTGGATTGAAAAAAATCATACACCAAGCAGAAATAAATTTATGCGGTCAATCGGCAGTTCAAAAGGATTTTGCCGTTGTGAACACAGATACAGAATCATCCTTGATGCACACAAAGTAGTCAAGCCAAGTCTCTGTTACAAGTGTGTTACTAGTTGAGTAAATCACTTATAATGAGTTCCCTGGAGGGGTGAGGTGATGCTGTACCAGTACTACAGTATAATCATGCACCTTTTCAATGGTTTCACTGTCTTATTTTTCTTCTGTGATCCCTGATCAAATAACTCCCATTAGTTATATCTATAAATATGTGACATGAGCCTCTATAAGAGTGGAAAGAACACTTATTAGGACACTGTAAGACACGTTTTTTGAAACGGGTTAAGCCTAGTCCAGTCCTCAATCATATTATTATTATTATTATAAATAAAATAAAATTTTTGTCTGTATATTGGTCAGAACTTTCTCTTTCCATATCTTTATGATACATACATTGGAGAACCCAAATCCAGTCTCTTTTATTACACTCTAAATTTTTATGTCTGTCTGTATATATGTATGTCTCTCCAGACATATTTTGTCACAGCATCCCGCATAAATGGCTGGACAGAATTTAATGACGTTTTGGCAGTACTTAGGTGTTTGAAGTTAAACCTGTGACATAAATTATTAATAATATCAAAATATTCAGTAGTAGGGAAGTTATGAGCAGTTATGTGCCAGATCTACACATATTAGACAGAGTTCTGCCATACAGAAAGACAGGCAGACATGTACTGTACGTGGGATTCAACCTGAAATAATATCACTGATTACATTAAATTGTTGCTATTACTGTACATTATATTAAATACATTATTGATCAGCTTATTTTTGGCTTTATCCTTTTAACTATTTCTATAAACTCTTTTTCCCCCATCAACATCAATGTATTTCAGCTAGTTATTATTATTATTATTATTATTATTATTATTATTATCTTTTTAACCTTTAATCTAGATTCCAGTCATGTTTTCCCTTTCTCTCCTCTCTTTGATGTGATCTTTATCTCTTTTTGTCTTTTTATGCCCTAGCTGTTCTATTACTGTTCCATGCACGCGCTCGTCCATTATCATATGCAAATAAATAGTTATCAGTTATCGTCACTCAGTCCAAAACACAAACATGCTCTGAGTCTCACACACACACACATTTTGTTTGTGTCTCCACCAGAGAGGGTGGAATGATGTTTGCTCATGTCTGACCATAATTCCACTTTCCACAGCACAGTCCATTAGCGCTGCTGATCAGATCTGAAATGGCTTGCAGGAGAGCGAGTGCACATTTCTTCAGCTGTTGTCCACAGATCAAACCCAGCATGGGCCTGAACAGCAGATGGATATCGGTGATAACCTCATACATTACAGGAGCGATTTGTATTTCTTCGGCAATGTGATAATACAACTGAAATATCAGTATAGAATCTCATATAAAATAGAAGACAGTATAAAATAGTCGGTGTACGTTTAAAATGTATTTATTTATTTTATTACTTTCTAACATAACGGTGATATAGAAGCGAACTCTAATCAGAAGTACATTTGGTTGTTAAACGGAATGAGAGTAGCCAATAAGATGCTCATGATGGTACTAAAAATATACGCTGCTCCTTGTGCTGTACTGTATATGTGATCATTCTATCATATCATTCAATAAAACTTTACTTAAGTACTGCTCGAAAAAATCCCTATCCCTCAGTAAGAAACTTCTTTTTTATTAGATTGATTGATTGAAAAGAAATTGGAAAGCTCATAAGTGTGTCCTTTCTCATAGCTATCTTATGATCACTAAGACTTAATGTAATGTAATAAATGTCTGTGGGAAATGTGCTACTTTCAAAGCACTTAGGGCTAAAAGATAGCCAGCCAAGCAGGAGCAATATAAAATACGCTCTAAATTTATCTCTTTCAGGTTCAAAGGAGGAGTTATGGTGTCTCCTGTGCTCTCTGTCTAGCTGTAGGTGGCTATTTTTGGCTTCTTATCTTTTTCGACTAGCATGTGTGTGTGTCTGCTGAATGCTGTTTTTTGGCTGAGAGAGAGAGAGAGTGCAGTGGTGCAGCTGTTAGAGGACAGTATTGGACAGTGTGATGAATTAGTAATGTTTCTTTCTACAGAGTAAAAGCATTCATGATCCAGTCTGGTCCTTTTTAGTTTGATCAATTGACAGCTGTTTAATACAATGCAAAATAATAATAATAATAATAATAATAATAATAATAATAATAATAATATCTTATTGAATTAAAATATTTAAAATCTGGTCAAATATAGACTTTCTAAAATTATAAGATTTCAATAAACCAAAGGAAACCTATATAGAAAACCTATTTTTAGATTTTTGTTCTTTGTTAGATAATTTTTATAATTTCCAGCAATTGTTTTTAGAAAGCAGCACATCTGAGAAAATTGTATTAAAGAAAAATAAATATATATCTATTTAATAATTTTACATTGGGTTTATGTATCTTAAAATAGAAAATAGTAGATGAATTTATAAAACTATTTTAAGTTCCTCTTGCTTTAATTCTTTTGGAGTATTTTTCATTCATTCACTTTTATTTGTTTGTTTGTTTAGTTGTTTTTGTTTTATACCCCATTTTTCCAATTTTCCACTTATATTGTAGACCATTTGTCAAGTGAAATGATTAGACAGAAATATATACCCTCTAAAAAATTTTGGAATGTTTTTTTTTTTTTTTTTAAGAACTACAAAAAACAAAACGTCCCCAAACATATTTAAAATAAAATAATAAAAAGGCTGTATAGGGGAAAAACTTTTTTTTTTTATGTTGTTTTTCAGTTGAAGTGGCAATTCTTGCATCCATATTCACAACGGTCGTTGCAGATTTGTAGCTCTCTGCAGTTGTAAAATGAGTTTTCTTACCACTGCAGTCTTTTTTTCACTCTGTAAATCTCAGCCTGCAAAATAGTCTACTGGGCTTTCAGTCCTCTGGTAATCATGGACATCTTATTTCACATTTATTGTGGCTTTAAAGCAGAGAGATGGTGACAAGTATACTACAGCCTATTTATGCTTTAATCATTTTTTTTTTTCCCGTTTGAAATTCCAAAGGTCTGTGGCTATCTTTCTTTTTCTTCCCAGTCACTCATGTTCCTCAGTGGCGCATAAATGGATCGAGTGATTTAGGCAATGCGTCGGCTCGATGTACTGTATGTACGAAATGTGCAGTGTTTTCCTGTTTAATGTTATGCCTGGCAGCTAGAGTACATGGATCTCCTCAACCCCAAACTGTGGGGTGAAGAGAACACGTCTGAACACTTCACAATATTTTAAATGGATTTTCTTTTTTTTCGGGTTCATTGTTCGGCGTTGAGTCATTATTAGAATTTACAATACTTACAAAACCACTCAAAAAGTAATTATAATTACATTAGTAGAGTTTTATGAATACTAGCTTCATAGAAAGTCTTAGTCATAACACGAACTGAAATGTTCTAATATTTTGTGATAATAGTTTTTTCAAGATTCATAAGCTATAATCATCAAAATTAATCTGACATGCTGTTAACACACACACACATATATAGTGGCACTGTGGCTTAGTTGCCTTGCACCTCCAGGTCCTGTGTTTGATTCCCACCTTGTACAGTATGTGGGGTATGTTTGCATGGAGTTTGCATGTTCTTCCCCTTCTTGGTGGGTTTCCTCTCCGGATACTCCAGGTTTCTACAGTCCAAAGACATACAGATTATGCTAATTGGTGTTCCCAAATTGCCTGTAGTGTCTTACTGAGCATGTGAGTATTGACCAGAGATCCTACTACGGTCGTAAAATGGGAATAAAATACAGTGGTAATCACCACTGGCCTTCACGGTGCCTAGTTGGTCTACAGAAGTTCCTAGATAGAGGGATGTCACTAGATATATACAGTACAGTGGAACCTCGGATTGCGAGTAACACGGTTTGCGAGTGTTCCGCAAGACGAGCAAAGCTTTTTAATAAATTTTGACTTGAAAAATTTGCTTGTCTTGGTACCGAGTATCATGTAGCACTCATGCGTTTCTTGTTTTGACGCCGAGTGTCATGGGGTTACAACTGAGCCAATGTTTTTAAATCTCTCTTGCGCTGCGGAATTGTGGGTAATTGTCTTCCCTGCTCGGTCTTAGTGCGCGTCTCTCACTGGAATAATCAACCGAACATATTTTATTTTGTTTTTATAAGCGCGTGTGTACAGCGCATGTGTACTGTTTCTTATAACACACGTGTGTGTGTGTTCGTGTAAAGCAAAAGAAAGTCTCATTAGAGAGGTTAAAGATCCATTTTCTCCCTCTCTGTATCATCCTGTCGTTATGTGCGTGCGTAATTTGACACCATGCCCCTTCACACACACACACACACACACACACACACACACTCTCTCTCGTCTTTAACCCCCCGCGTCCCCCCTCAGCTTCACACACACACTCTGCTCTACACAGAAACAGTGCTCTGTCGCGATTCTTTTCAAAGGTAAAGTGCAGGTTCATTTGTTTGCTTTACATTACAGCAGTGATTCCGTTAGTATGCGTTCACGCGAGTGTCATTAGCGATGTTCCTTGCTAATTTTTTCTGACAAAACAGTGTGTGTCTGTGTGTGTGTTTGTGTGAAATTCAAATAAGAGAGAAGAAAGGTTTACTATGTAAGATGAGAAGGGGGAGACGGGATAGGCTGATTCCTCCTGTCCTTTTACTTTGGACACACATACACACACACACACAGCACCTGCGCACATAAACGGAAACACTTTTCTGTCTGGCTTTATTTCTACTTTTTTTTTAAAAGGTTAATTTGTTTTATTTTTTACTTTATATTTTGTATTCATTATTTTTAAGTATTTATTTTTGGGCTGTGGAGCGAATAATTTGAGTTTCCATTATTTCTTAGGGGGAAATTTGCTTTGATTTATGAGTGTTTTGGAATATGAGCCCGCTTCTGGAACGAATTATGCTCATAATCCAAGGTTCCACTGTATTGAGGAAGATGATGCAGTTCTGTACAACAGACATACTGGGTGACATTATATCGTACTTTTGTTATACAACCTCAGATTTGGGCAGCTCCAGTTTCTGAACCTGTTTATTATAAAACTCAAAAAAAATAAAATAATAATACAATCTGGTACAATACTATGGCACTTTTTATTTTACTGTTATGTACTTTTATGTATGTTGTGTGCTCAGTCTTTCTGCTTTTAGTTTAAATTATTCAGAATAAACTAATCCAGCTTCTACCAATTACCAATGTTTTTCCCATCTTACTTGTATAAATATATGTTAACACACCAGCCAGGAAATCCTCAAGAGAAGACTCTGGTGGTTTAAGATTCATTCGCCGTAAAAATAATAATAATAAATAAATAGGTTTAGGTAAAGCTGTTTTCCAGAGACCCAGATTGAGTGTGTTCTACAGCTTTGCTTTTCTGTCTCATCCACAAATCCAGTCAATGTCGTTGTCTCTGGAGACAGCTATTGATCTCACAGGTCACTAAAAAGCTGAGCTAATAGCACAACAGAGTTACGAGTGAGGGGTTTTAGAGGGACGGGTCTTGCTTTCTTAATCACACAGTACAGCCCTACCTTGGAACAGGCAGTGGAGGTTAGGTGGGGATTTACAGTCCTGTGGAAATAAGCCTAAGAGAGGGAGAGAGAGGGAATTGGAACTGTGTTTGTATCTGAGTCCGTGGTTGGTGTTGAATACATGAAATTAGTTGAATCTACTTACAATGGCTAATGTATTTATTAATAGGTTATCAATACACTCAAGGTCACTGTACAAAATATAAATAGCAATAAATAAGGAAACACCATGAGCACCAAACAATAAATAAAAAATAATATACAGTACATGTAGTTGCAAGCAACGATGAGCGGGCCCAAGCACTTTGCGCCATCGCCAGTCTTGAGGAACAGTTGTCCAGGCTTTCTGAAGGATTTTCTTTTTGTTTTCATTCAAACATGAAAACATCTAAATTAAAGCATGAACCAGTGAGAAACAGGTGCAGATGATGACACATGATCAGGTCGGTGATTAGTATACTGGTGATGCTGAATGCTGAGTGGTTGGAACAGATGAGAGGGGAAATGAGGTTGCTGCTGAGGTTGTTACATAACCAATTTTAATTGTATCTTTAAGACCTTTTTCCAGAAAATCTGCTAGTAGGACGGGGTAATTTTTCTTTTCTTTTCCCTCCATAACTGTGAAATATTGTGCATTTTTCAGTTCCTAAGGCAAGTGGTTGTATGTAGGACCACACTGGTAAGTTTTGCCATAATACTGAGGTCCACCAAGCATAGCTCAGTGGTTAAGGAGTTGGACTATGGTCTAGAAGGTCCCAAGTTCAAACCCCATCACCACCAATTTGCTCCGGTTGGGCCCTTGAGCAAGGCCCTTAACCCTCAACTGCTTAGATGTATAATGAGATAGAAATGTAAGTCGCTCTGGATGAAGGCGTCTGCGAAATGCTGAAATGTAATTGTAAATATCCACCAAGTCCGAATGTAACATGACTTTGGGATTCTTCGGACTAATACTCACCAAGAAAATGACCACACATGAACATTTTTTACTGTTTATAATTTCAACACAACCTTAATATTATTTATGAGGACTGAGCGCTTTCACTTCAAGTTGGTTGGATTTTACAGCATTGCAACAGGAGAATCATTATTACACTTCTGTATTCATGAAATTCATCCTGTGTGGAAGTATAAACAGCGGGAGTGCTTCCACTCACACTGCCTCCAGCTGCTTAACTCCACTGTGACCTGATGCAGCAAGATTGCTTTAACACTTCCTGCTCAAACATCCCTTCAGAGCTGTGTGGGTGTGTGCGTTTCAGATATTGTAGGAATGTGATGCATTATGCATTTGGTAGATAGTCATCCGCAATGTATGGTCAATTTCACAGGTAGGAGGGCGGAGAGAAGATATGAACCGAGGAATGAAAGCTTTTTAGTGTGGTGCCATAATATCAGATGGATTTACAGTAAGCCTTCCATCCAGTACGTCATTAGGTCCAAGTGCACGGAATGAAGGTGTCAGATCGTGTTTATTACTGTAAGTAGATTTCAGTTGCACACTCCTAAGTGTGTATTAAAAAATGTACAGTGCCATCTGTTGAATTTTGAGATGAACTAATGATTTTTTTCAAGGTTACATTTTTTTTAATGATATGAGGGCGTTTTCCATTTCAATTTCAAAATTGCATACTGTATCTTCTCTTCCCATGGACTGATTGTGATGAAACAATGCCTATATGTTACCTTAAGCTTAGTCAAGTACACCCATTAAAATCCCCTTAAAATTCATTCAGTAGTTTTTACGTGATATATGCACAAACAAACAGACTAACAAAGATTCCAAAAACCATCTTGATATCTTCTATTACTCAATTACTCATCTTACGTTCGCCCAATTAATTTTTTCACAAATATCTTCAATATACAGACACAGACACACTTGTATATAATATAAAATATTTTTTTTTACATATAGATACATACATACTAGCAGTCAAATTGTGTCCTTTCATGGTCTTCCCTAATATTTATTAAGAAGTTCAGACACAAGTTTGGATTTATATAATAATAATATATATTCAATTAAATTTTTCAATTCAATTTAATTTATATAGCGCTTTTAACAATGGCCATTGTCTCAAAGCAGCTTCACAAAAATGAAAAGAAAATTTATGGAAGTGTGTATGTGTGAGAAAAATGTGTCTAGA
>JAQMYJ010000018.1:6778615-6791091 GCA_030014305.1 Clarias laeviceps | reverse complement strand
TACAGAGCAGAAGTAGCAGAAACATCTCACAATTAACTGTTCAAAGGAGATTAATGCATTTTTGGACACCTTCAGCATTTCTTTACAATGTAGAAAGAAATAAAAATCGTGGAGAAAAAAACTAAAGAAAAAAAACGATCATGGAGTTAGAAAGTGTTCTAAAACTTTTGAACGGTAGTGTATACATATAAATCCATATAAATTGTTCCCAGAATGTTGTAGTAAGGAACTCTCACAAACCCCCCCTCAATGATGTTTATTTATTCCCTCTAAACATCAGCTGAAATGGCCATCCAAAATTATTTACATGCAATTCATGACCAATTAAGAAACAGATTATGTGCTGTAATTACCTGCGTGTGTGTGTGAGAGAGCACACGATGCACCTAAAGAATCTCTTGTATCCTGCTTGTGAGCCAGAGGACAATGGTTAGATACACAATAGCGTGAGATGTGTAAAGTGGGATATGTTCAATTCAGTGTGACACGGTACATCCTGCTCAGCTCGCAAAGAACTCATTTCTCCAAAGAATAGACCTGAAAGGCTCAGGCCCCCTACACTCCTAAAGATACACTGCTGGCCTTGAAGATACATTTCAGAACATGACTGAGTTGAAATGAGGTAGAGAGTACAAAGAGAGAGAGAGATGATACGTTTCAGAGACTCAGTGATAGAGAGGCAATTCCCTTTTTTTTTCTTTCTTTTTTTTTTTTTTTTTAGCATGCTACCGTTTTGACATACCCGGGCGCTCTGATGTGCTAAGCAGGCACATTCCATTTGTGCATATGCTAATTCACTTTTAGCTTTTGTGCTGTATGCTGCAGTTTAAAGTAATTTGGAACTGAAACAAAATGCATAGCTAATTTGGACTACTTTTTTTTTTTTTTTTTTTAAATAATAAAACATGTGATCATTCTTGGATATACTTAGATTCAGCATAAAATATGAGCTTTGGCATATGCTTAAAAAATAACTAGCTATAATTACATTTTATAGAACAAAAAATAACACAAAAATAACAACGCTTTAATACTTTACGGAGGCGTTCGAGTCAAACCAGGACTGTTGATTGTGCAGAATAACAGAATAAAGTTATTAGGGTAAAAACTACATTTATTTCTCTATATAATTCTCTGCTGCATTAAAGAATTCATCCCTGTGTCTCATAGTGCTTAGATAACATCAATGTAGAAAGATTTCTCAGCGATGCCATGATCGGATTGCCTGTTTCACGTCTGAAACGCCGGCCTCCCAGGAACTCCTTTAACTCATTTTTTGAACTTTTTTTTTTTTTTACTGCTCTATAATGGAAGATTTATTATTATTATTATTATTATTATTATTATTATTATTATTATTATTATTATTATATTAGCCACCATTTAAAACTGAACAATCCACCATGCATAAAAGTTGAAATCTTCCAAGTTTTAAACAAATGGCCAAAACATGGTATTGATGCTAAAATATACTGTATGTATAATATATAAAAATATAAAAATAAAAATATTTTCCAAATAGGATCA
The DNA here is from genome assembly GCA_030014305.1 of Clarias laeviceps. Taxonomy (NCBI): domain Eukaryota; kingdom Metazoa; phylum Chordata; class Actinopteri; order Siluriformes; family Clariidae; genus Clarias; species Clarias laeviceps. The sequence continues at coordinate 6,789,564 of JAQMYJ010000018.1, read as the reverse complement.
TATACTGTAACATAATTTTTCATAACAATGAATGTTTCTTATATCCCAATCCATGTTTATTAGTTTTTTGTAAATACACAGACACACTTATATTTTGATCAGATAAAAAGTAACCGATTTGCTAAATACAATTTCATGCCCTTTATGTAGTGTCTGTAACGTTTTGAATAAAAAAAAAATTATTGATCGTACATAAAAAAGACATAAACTGGTCCTATTGTAAAGTGTATTATTTAACATGGTTACAGACATTACACATTTTTTTGGGGAAAAATCCTTAATTTTGCATCAAATGCTTCAATTTAAGCAATAATTTTTACAACAAGAAATATGAATAATTAGCATTTTAAATTATTATTGTTTGAAGTGTGACTGTACAATGGTGAAAAATGGCCATTTTTGGGGCACTCTCCACAACGGCTGAAGTAGCTTCTTTATCATACATTTTCTGTATTATATGTATAACATAAAAAAAGAAAAACTCAGCACCGATGCTGTAAGTGTTTTGGCCAAAAGCTTAACATGTAGCAAACAGATTTTCATGCAACAGTTAACACTTTGTGACATGTTAATCACAGCGCTTCTTTCCATCACGTGATCATTGAAGTGAAGATACTTCTTGTACTTACTGTAATGACACAAACATGTTGAAATGGCTTGGAGCGAGGTCAGGACTGTACTGTATGTGGCAATAACTCGGGCTGAGTTCCTGTGATGTGCAGGTTGTGTTGGTGAATACAGTTCCGTATCCGTTCCAGTTTCAGTAAGTTGGTGACGAGTTTTCCATTGAGTTTCCAGGATCTGGTGTTCCACTCGCTGAATGTTCACGGATATACGGCCTTCTTTACAACAAACATTTGCATCATGTTTGCAATCAGTTTGACTTGAAACCTCGTACAAACACTGACACACACACACACACACACACACACACACACTGATTTCCAGCCCTATTTAAGCCCTGTCCTTTATCCTTCCTTCGCCATTCTCTTTGATGAAAATTCTTGTTAATGAAGGCGTAAAAGTGACGATGAAAGATTTTACAGGTTCATGCTTTGCTGCTTAGTTAATTCTTGTGATTGTCAAGTTTCAAAATCACCTGTTAAAGTTCACTTTCCTAATTATGGAATAGAAGAGAAAAAATCATTCGTTTTTATTTTTGTGAAAAAGTGAGTGCAACAACGCCATCAGCAGCAACGCACCAGCACATGGAACGTTACGAAGCGAGAGGAAATGAGGTCTGAACCGGAGATTCACAACAGCCAATCAGTGACAGTCGTGTCATGTGATTAAGTTTTAAACTTCAAAGAAATTGACTACAGTAATACCTTAGAGCCCTCTGAGCCACAGGGTTAATCAAACTCAATTAAGTGGATTATGTATCTTTCATAATTTATCCGCTGAAATGTGTTTGAGAGAGAAAATAAATGTCGCACACAAACGACAGATGGACATCAAGTTTAGTAGTTTTTATTATTATTATTATTATTATTATTATTGAGACTTCAGCATACAGTATCATATATTGCTTAGCTTTTGATAGCTTAGTCCTGCCAGCTAATTTAACCAATGCCTGTGTGTTCAGAAACACACACACACACACATTACCTCCTACATACCTACCTACAGAGTGCTTATCAGTAGGAAGCAGACAGAAAGGAGAAGATACTTTTGGACTATCTCATGCATGCACAAACACCTTTCTGCTCAGACACACACACACACACACACACACACACACAGTATCTCAGGATTATATATTCTCTCATAATCTCTGCTTTAGTTAAATATACATCACTAAAGTGTTTCTAGTTGCAGTAGGAGGGATTATGTGTATTATAATACACACACACACACACACACACACACACACACTCGCACAGAGTATTCTGCAAGCTTTTTGATTGTCATTGAGCGCTGGTGGACCGAGCACATCTGTGAAAAGAAGAGCAGAGAAATTATAATGATCTGTCTGTCAGCTCAAGCTAAACCCCCCCCCCTCCCTACTCTCTCTCCTTCTCTCTCTCACAGCTGTGACCTCATTTAAATCTACTATACCTATGCTGCATGATAAGTGAACATCTCCTAATATTCCAGAACATTCACTTGTCTTTACCAAGTGCAGCTGCCACCGTGTGTTGTGGTCAGATTAGAATGAAATCATACACACACACACACACACACCATCATTACGTTTCATAAGAAGAAGGAAGTGGATAAAAGGAAAAGCAACTGATACACGGTATGAGCTACTGACGTGAATCATTAGTGCTTTAGGGATGTGCTGTGGTTTATCGTGTTAGTCGATGTTCTCATGCTATTAGGAGAAAGCTCTGTCGGTACACTTGGCAGGGTTGGCATGGAATATACTAATCCTAGGAGACAACTTTGCATGTTCTTTCCAACAATGCACTTTTGACTTCCAGATACCGTTAGCTAAAAGTCTTCTAATCTTTTAAACAGTGCTCAGCGATGATGTTATGGATGGCGATCTCCAGTAATCTCACACACACACACACACACACACACAATAGTATGTAATATGTGATACCATTTCCGAAGCGGAACGAGAATAGTAGCGCTCGCAAGTAAACAAATTAATCTTCTAGTCCCATCCAGCTGTCCCATCACCGCTGCAGAAAAGAGAGACAGAACGCGATGTAGGTGATCCGCTGTAGTGGCGCTGTCCATTGTACTGTACTTTATTATGGATTTGTATTTATATTACTATATTTTCTGTTTTTAACTAGAGCTGTGAATCATAAGTTGACTTGATTCAGTAGCACTAACATCTATTGTCTGGTTTATCTCAATCAGCTATACAGTGATACCTCGGCATACAACTTAAACCGATCCAGAGGTGAAAATCCGTGTTGCGAAACACATTTTCTCATAGGAAATAATGTAAATGCAGATAATCCGTTCCAGCCACCTAAAAATATTACCAATATCACCAATTTCCAACACTATAATCATATTTTTTATCTGAAACTGACTCTGTTTTCTTCTTGGTGCTATGTCTTCACTAAATCTTGCACAAAATGCAAATAAAACCTCCCAAAAATGGATGTAAGCGAAACTTACAAGAAAAAATCTTTTTCTTCCTAATTTAGTTGTGTCCAATTCCTCCCCGTCACTAGGGGGCTCCCACATTAAGGCTACTACTACCACTCAGTCAGAAGGGCCAAAGACTATCACGAGGAAAGTTTCCTCCGAACCACGTGACGCCAGCCGACTGCATCTTTCCAAACTGGTCGCTCACACACCGTTTGGGGCGGCGTAACACACTCGGAGGACAGCGCTATCCGCTCCTTCAGCTTGCATGAGCTCCCAGACGCCCCTGATTGGCTGTTGAGCCGTGATTAATGTGGGAGCACGAAGTACCTCTCTAGAGAGAGAGAGAGAGAGAGAGCTCGGCCAATCAGCTCTCACTAGACCGCCGGCTGTGAGAGGTTACAGCATCACCCGGGAATCGAACTCGCGATCTCCGGATGATAATGCGAGCACTTTACCACTGCGCCACTCAGAGGCCTCGAAGATTTAAGTTTCTAAGGCAAAAAAAATCTATGAGTTCGTATGCCGAGGTACCACAATTCTCTCTGAGATGAATTCAGTGATGTCTTTTTATTTATAGTATATACAGTATATAGCATATTAAATATCATAAGCATAAAGTATCAAGCAGCACATGATTGCGTGTCTTGTATACTTGGAGCAGACTTGTCATAACAGTGGTGCTTGTGTGTGTGTGTGTGTGTGTGTGTGTGTGTGTGTGTGTGTGTTTGTGTGTGTGTGTGTGTGTTTTGCCATAGGTAATGCGCAAATTCAGTCACCTCCCAGGGGTTGTCTTAGTTTACGGTTTAATAGTTCTGTTGTGGCCTGATTGATGCACCTGATAGTCTTTTACTTGGATTACATGATCAGATAAGGAAGATCAGATGAGAAACTCGACCCTTAAATGAATTTATGCATGGCTCATAATATCGCCGCAATTAAGGATTTATGGCAAAGACTAACACCGTGGAGGAATAAGTAATCAGATCCGTTTTTATTATTTTTTTTTGCTTATTGACTATAATTTCAATGCATATTCATATAATCATGTCCTTTTTTTCTTTTTTTAAACAAATAGTGTCTTTGCAATAGTATATGTTTATACGTATAAAAAAAAAATAAAGCTGATGTACGGGGAGTATTCAAACACAATCTCCTTGTAGCATGTCTGATGTGATTAATCCCTCTAACACGTCCCGGCACATTGGATTAAGTTCCGTCAATTGTGTGTAACGAATATTGTTCTAAAAATGCTTTAAGGTTCACATCTCGGGGGTTGAGGGATCGATTCCCGCCTCTGGGTCTGTGTGTGTGGAGTTTGCATGTTCTCCCCGTGCTTGGTGGGTTTCCTCAATGTACTCCTGTTTCCTTCCACAGTCCAAAGACATGCAGATTAAAGTAACTGGCATTGCCCATGGTGTGTGTCTGTGTTTGCATGCTTGTGCCCTGGGACGGTGGGGTGTCCAGCGTGTACCCTGGGACAGGCTCCAGGCATGAGTGAGAGAATGAGTGAGTAAATAAACCCAGCTAGTAGACAGTGAGAAAGAAAGTGTGTGGGCTTATGATGGTATAAATTTCCTGCAGTGGTGGGTTTATATAATTAACTTCTTAGCAGGTGCTTGACTACACCTGTCAGTGCCAGAGGTAACAGGGTCAGTAATTGGGTTGGGGTGTAAAGGTGATACATATGTACAGTACATGCGTGTGAACAACCAACATGTTTGCTGTGTACAGTCACTATTTATTAAATAATTCACTAAATAACTAGTTCTATGCCTGTGTACTGTAGTTTGCTGGCTTACAATTGCATGTTGTTTTTAGGGTTTTTTGGTTGAGTTAAAGTCTCACTTTATCTTAGCTTCATTCTTTTTCTGTTTTTTTTGTTTACACATGAATGTGTTCTGCTGAACATCTGCCCGCTCTTAAAAGATTTCAAACTTATCAAAAGATCAAAAGATCTTATAACCCTACTTCTGTACGTTTACAGACACACCGATCAGCTGTAACATTAAAAGCACTGACAGGTGAAATGAATAACATCGATTATCTTCTCGCCCTGGCACCTGTCAAGGGTTTGGAGATACAATATATTAGGCAGCAAGTGAACAGTCAGGTCTTGAAGTAGATAGAAGAAGGAAGAAGAATAAATGGGTTAGTGTCATGATCTGAGCAATTTTCGACAGGAGACAAATTGTAATGGCTAGAGGACTGGATCAGAGCATCGCCAAAACTGCAGGTCGATGCTCAAACTGAGATGTTTCTGGTCATGACCTGACTGATTTGACAGAAAAGCTATTGTAGAGCAGACTGATAAAATAAAAGGTTAATGCTGACTATGAGAGAAAGGTGTCAGTACACACAATGCACTGCAGCTGCAGACCGGTTTGGACACCCATGCTGAACCCTGTGCTCCACCGAAAGTGCCAACAGTGAACACATGAGCATCAGAACCGGAAAAGTTTCCGGTGAATTATGTTTTATTTTACCAGGATGGATTATTGGAAGAAGGATAGCCAGCATAGGCAGTATGATGCTCTGCCGCAAAACCTTGTCAATGTTATTTTGATACCTACAGTACCACCTACTTAAACATTGGTGTTGATTAAATATACTGATTATGTATATTTTCAGAAAATATATTATTCTCATGTATTTAAATCAAATATCTTAAATATTGCTGAATTTAAAGCCAACCTCTTTTCACATTTTCGCTGCTACTGTACTGTATGTAAGTTCTCGCTTGTTTTAAAGGTCACCAAGATACTAAAACCGGGACTGACAACTGAGATTGATGGAAGTAACGTTAACTGTGGATTTGTAGGCCACCGTGTTTGAACAGAAATGAGTGTTTTTGTAGCCATGAGGATTTACAACCATACGTTAGCTTAAACGACACCATAAAACGTGGGTCACGGTACATTTTTATTCCGAGGCATCTATAACAAGAACTTTTCTTTAAATGATGTATCACGTCATTTATTATTCCTTTATTATGCATCACAAAAGAAAGCCTTCTCACAAACTTGCTGCAAAAAATTAAAATAAAAACGACTCTGATGTACTGTAAGATAAAAAGATTTTACTTTCGGTGAGGACGGAACATCTACAGTATAAGAACTCATTTCACACGTCATGCAGCATTATTGTGTGGCCTTGATGTGTTTATTTACGGGCTGCTCTTTAAAGAGGAGGAAATGAAGTGGGGAAAAAAGACTTTTTATAAGCATGGATTCAGTTCTTTTCTTTTAAACATTTTGGATTGATTGTTTTTAAGTGTGTGTGTCGAGCTTGTTGACCTCAAGAATCTTACAGTTGAAGGAGCTCGTTAAAAGAGTGAAGGAAGAAGGAGAGAAGATCACTTTCTTTATGACTAAGCCATTAGATTTCTGTCTTTCTTTTTCCCCTTCCTCACTTCCTCCTTTCTTTCTTTTTTCTTTCTTTCTTTCCCTCCCTCCTTTCCTTCTTTCTTTCTTTCCCTCCCTTCCTCCATCCTTTCTTTCTTTTCATTCTTTTTCTTTCTCTTCCTCCCTTTCCCTCCCACCCTCCCTTCTTTCTTTCTTTCTTTCCCTCCCACCCTCCCTTCTTTCTTTCTTTCTTTCTTTCTTTCTTTCTTTCTTTTCCTCCCACCCTCCCTTCTTTCTTTCCTTCTTTCTTTCCCTCTCTTCTTTCTTTCTTTCTTTCCCTCCCTTCCTCCCTTCTTTCTTTTTTCTTTCTTTCCTCCCCCCTTATCCCTTCCACCCTCCCTTTAATTCTCTTTCTTTCTTTCCCTTACTCCCTCCCTTCTTTCTTTCTTTCTTTCTTTCTTTCTCTCCCTTACTCCCTCCCTTCTTTCTTTCTTTCTTTTCCTGTCTTCCCAGCTTGTCATCAGCTTCAGTTGAATTCAATTTAATTTGTACACCACTTTTACCAAGAACCTTTGTCTCTAAGCAGCTTTACAGAATCTGATTAGGGAAATGAGTATGAAATGTGTGAGAAAATAGATATAAATGAAAATGATCAGATTGATTGCCGAGTTTGACGGTAGCAAGGAAAAACTTCCTAAATTGGCACTAGGAAGAAAGCTTGAGAGGAACTAGACTTAACAGGGAACCCATCCTCATTTGGGCTCCACTGTCCATCATTTTGATCCCATAATCAATAAAATGAGTATTAAATTTGGTAAATATTCATATATATACACAATTAAATTAGTCACTGCATCATCAGTCCCTCACTATGGGGTTTAATATGTACAGTACTGTGCAAAAATCTTGCTCCACTCCTCATTTCCTCATATTAAATGAAGTTAAATGGTGTAGGTTACATTTAAGAAATGGAAACACACTAGATGTTTTTATGTTTTTTTTATGCTTGAATGATTCATAGGTCACTGTGTGTGACTTGACAAACAATACACATGGACTAGACTGAAAATGAGAGTCAAAAAGTCCTTCAGGAGGCCTGGAGAACTGTTCCTCAAGACTACATTAAAAATACAAGAACGTCTGGCTCTCTGGAAGAAATAATAGGAATAAATGAGGTGTGGCTCAAGACTTTTGCAGAGTACTGTACAGTACAGCATGCCCAGCAACACGGTTGGAGGCAGGATTATATTTCATGGTATGTAGATACCTCGAAATGCTTTTAATGTCTAGGCACGCACATACGAGTACTCAGTGAGGAAAGGAGGGAGCAAGAGCAAGAGTGACGTTAAATGAGTTTTTTTTTTTTTTTTGCACATTACTGATAAAACACCACCATATTACTCTGATTATCCTACCGTATGCATTTCAAAGGGGAGACTCAGTGCTGCTGTTGTCCTCAGAATATTCACTGCCAACAGCAGGTCTCTTTCCATTTTCTAAACATTCGATTTCTTAAATTTTTTATTTTTTTTTAAAACATCCATACATGTGCATTGATAGGCATATGCCAGTGATGTCTCACCAAAATAGTAAGAAAGTGTAAGCACAGTGTGTACAGGATTATCCTGGACATCACTCCATCACCAAGATTGATCACTCTGTCCTGATTTTAAAGATTATTAAGGACTGCTGTAAAATTCTTGACTCTTGCAATCTTCTTTCAGCTGTTCCTGATTGCAAGCTTTTCCTGATTCATGATTGTGTTCCGAACACATATTGCAGTCTTGGTATTTTACATTATGTGGCTGCATAAGAACATAAAGAAAAGAGGAAAATGCAGTTTTATAGACAAAATACCATTTACTTTGGCTGTTCTCACTTAAGCAGACGCTTTACATTTACAACTTTTGCAAAGTAATTAATTTAAGACAGGGTGGGATTGACTATAGAGTGTTAATCGTCTTGCTCAAAGACCAAGCAGTTGTAGCCTGGCTTGAATTTGGAACTTATAGCAATCAGTAGCCTGAAGGTTTAATCAATAATATTTATATACCAATAATGTTTGTTTCTTAGAGGGAAAAAAAAGTTTTTAAGGTGTCTGTTTTTGGACACTGATCTTATTATTATTATTAGTGGTATTATTATTGTTGTTGTTGTTATTATTATTAGTATAGCATAAACAGTGGCGGCTGGTGCAAAAACATTTTGAGTGGGCGCAAACAAGATTAAAATTAAACTTTTAATAATCGCCTGTAAATAGCCATAAGAAGTGCTGGAAAAGCACCGAGTGTAAGCTCGGCCGCGAGCACTTGACTGCTGCTTAATTAGAAGATCAGGTCAATCTGGTCCAAGATCTTTTACTTTTTTTCTTTCTTCATCCGATCGCCTTGCGAAGGGGTATTTTAGCAAAGAAATTATAGATTTTTCTCTCCTATTTATCTGGCTTCCATGTCAATCACTATTCAATACATTAACTAACAATCTGCTGACCGTTAATAAGACTCGTTGAGAAAGGTCCAATCACATGAGCCCAAATATTTAAAAACAATATTGATTTGCTTAGAACAAAAGTGGGAGGGTTCGGGGCGCACAGTGCTGCACCCCAAGGATGATTTGAAAAAAATCCAATTAGAGCTCAGCCTCAAGTCACTTGCTTTTCAACAAGTCTTGGTTTACGAGCACCGAGTATCATGTATCACGCATGCGCTTCTTCTTTTGACGCCGAGCATCACGTGATCACAACTGAGTCAATGGTTTTTCTCTCTCTTGCGCTGCGGAATTGTGGGTAATCGTCTCCCCTGCTGGGTCTTAGTGCTCGTCTCTCACTGGTATAATCAACATCCGTTCACTCGTGTATTGTTTACTATAACACTGTGACCACGTGTGTGTGTGTAAAACATATTTTATTTTGTGTTTGTAAGCACGTGTGTGTACAGCGTGTAAAGTAAAAGCAAGTCTCATTAGAGAGGTTAAAGATCCATTTTCTCCCCGTCGTTATGTGTGTGTGCCCGTGCGTAATTTAACACCGTGCCCCTCACACACATCCTCTCGCCTTTACACCCCCCCCACCCCCTCTCTTTTTCTCTGCCCTACACAGAAACTCAGCTCTGTCGCAATTCTTTTCAAAGGTAAAGTGCAGGTTCATTTGTTTGTTTGTTTTACTTTACAGCATTTTGATTTTGTTAGTATGCGCTCACGCGAGTGTCATTAGCGATAATTCCTTGCTAATATTTCCGACAAAACAGTTTTTACGTTAATGTGTTTGTGTGAAATTCAAATAAGAGAGGAGAAAGGTTTACTGAGTAAGATGAGAAGGGGGAGACAGGAGGGGCTGATTCTTCCTGTCCTCTTACTTTAGATTCACACACACACACACACACACACACAGCGCCTGCACGCATAAATGGAAACACTTATCTGTCGGGATTTATTTTAATTTTTTTAAAGGTAAAGTGGAGGTTAATTTGTTTTATTTTTACTTAATATTTTGTATTCATTATTTTTATGTATTTATTTGTTTGGGCTGTGGATCGAATAATTTGAGTTTCCATTATTTCTTATGGTAAAATTAAATTTGGTTTACGAGTGTTTTGGAATACGAGCCCGCTTCCGGAACGAATTATGCTCGTAATCCAAGGTTCCACTGTATTTGCATACTAACTGGTCTGGTCCACATTGGCCAGCGGCCCACCGGGAAAATTCCTGGTGCTCCAGATGGCCAGTCCGCCACTGTGCAAAGTGACTATAGGGCATGAAAATCCAAAAGAATGTCTTTGGTCTGTTCCCCTTGAGATATATTTGTCATTTCTATGGCAGTTAACTAAGGGGTCAGGCTGCCAACTCGATGCCCGATTGTCGTTCACACACTAAAAGGGCAATTTGTGATCACCAGTTAGCCTAATCTGTTTGTCTTTGTACCATGGGAGGAAAACAGAGTACCTAGAGAAAATCCACCAAGAACTGGGAGAACATGCAAACTCCATGCATACAGCAGGAGTGTGAAGCGGGAATCAAACCTGACCCTGGAGGTGTGAGGCTGCAGTGCTAACCCATTAGCCACCGTGCTGCCCATCAGGTCATGTACTCAAACCATGCCATCTTTCACTAACAACCACGGTTTGCTCAAGTCACTGAGATCAATTATATAGTTTCTCCCTGAACAATAACTAAACCCTTTGACCTGTGTGAATGACTTTATGTATTGCTTTGCTGTCCTATTGGCTACATGTTCCTAATAAAGTGATTACTGAGAATATATCCAGTGTTACATAAATGTTTTTTTAACTGAACATAGCAGTTTTTTTGTTTGCAGAAATCATTACTTCTTGGGCTTTTATTGTATGTTTTAAAAAAAATTATTGGCAGAAATTGTGAAAAAGTTGTGGACATGGTGGCTTAGTGGTTAGCACTGTAGCCTTGCACCATCAATTCAATTCAATTCAATTTTATTTGTATAGCGCTTTTAACAATTGACATTGTCCCCAAGCAGCTTAACACAATCAAAAGAATTATTTAAGTTTGTATGGAATTTGAATGTGTATGAATCAAAAT
>JAQMYJ010000018.1:6745776-6778515 GCA_030014305.1 Clarias laeviceps | reverse complement strand
TGATGTCTCTTACATAAGTTTGTCTAACTAAATGGAGTCTTGTGATCTCTCAAGACTGAGAGATAAAATAGTACTGTTAAGGGTAGATGAGGATGGGATGGACGGATGGATGGATGGATTGAACTGACTATCCAGCAGTAATAGAGACAGTGCCACAAAGACAGCTTTGTAGATGTGATCACACTGTATATCTTACAGTACATAGTCAATATAAACAGGGTATATTTTTTCAATTCAATTCAATTTTATTTATATAGCGCTTTTAACAATGGTCATTGTCTCAAAGCAGCTTCACTGAGAGCTGACCAAAAGTTACTTATGCAATGCTAAGAACAAAAAGCTACAATATATATAATGCATACAAGTCAAAAGTTAAAAGAAAGCCAAAAAAATAAAAATACTACGAAGTGAAGTGAAGTTAAATGCATTGCAACCTTCATGTGCAACTGTATTTATGTCAAAGTAACAACAGTGCAAATAGTTGTGATTGTGCAAAGACAGTACAGTAGGTACAGTATTTTACAACGAACGGCATGAAAGTGACACCGACTGAATCAATGCGTGATCCCTCTAAGTGAGGAATCTGTAGCTCTTTTCTTTCCTTCCACCACCAACACAAAAAAAATGCTCCTTTTATGTTTTCTTGAGACAGCCTTACTCACCTTCATCCCTCTTCATTTAACTCAACATGGAGAAGCTTTGAAGAGCTTTTTTTTATTTTTTTTGCCTTGACCTCTTTCCACACTTGACTTCAGGCAAAAAAACTTTGTAGTCAGCTCTGTGTTAAATGAAAGGTGTTCTCGGTCCTTTTTTTGTTTGTTTTTGTTTTGTTTTATAAGAAGACCTGTGTGAGCACTGAATCAAGGCTGGATGAGCTGTTAATATGTTGGTATTGTAGATTGCAGCACCATGGACAGATCCAGTTGTTGTAGATAATGCTGGTCATTCATGTAGGACTAGCTTGGTTAAAGTTTAATCTTAATAAGTGGACCATCAGGATTTTGGAATATTGGTGGATGTTTGTTAAATAAAAAAAATTATATTACACATAAGCTTCTTGTGGAAGAAAATTCTACTGTATATTATGGCTTGTGCACTTCTGTTCTCCAGTGTTCAGGTATGCGAGCAAACATTAACATACTGTAGTATTCAAGTCTGCGACTCAACCTGCCTAATGCACACTAAGCACTTTGCTTAAATAGTATTGACAGCTATGTTGCAGTGACATACTGTTTAGTTCAGTACTATGCAGATGATATGGGATGCAGCCCAAATATTTGTGACTCAAAATCTCTGTGTTACCGCAGTGCAATGAGTAAAAAGTTAACCTTAATGTGCATATCTATTTAACTGTAACAGTTACCAAGTACCAGATAAAAGCTTCTGAAAAAAGGAAAGAGCTTGTGTTTTATTTCTTTTTAGCTGGTTGGTACTTCCTGTGCCTGACTGATCTTTTCCCTGAGGCTCCGCGCATCTCCAGGGCTGAGAGACACAAACACCTCACTGCCTCTAGCTAGAAATGTATCGTAAATTTTAGTGTAGTCAACAGAATTTTATACCTATTTTTATTTTATTATTATTTTTTTTTACCCTGTGTTAAATTCATGTTATAGTTTGATATGTATTTTTTCAGCCTGTCAAACAGTGTTTGTCACTAACAGGATATTTAGGATGCATGCTACAACCCCTCCTCCAATCACTCCTGGCTGTTATTATATCATCAAAGGATAATTTATCAGATAAATCATTTTTAATTCACTAGATTGGCACAAAAAAAAATACAATAATAAAAATGCCTTACCAGTCTTAAATACTGTTTTTAAACCCCTTTGACTCTCTCTCTCTGTCCTTATTGGCTGCCATCTCCTGCCAGTCACCTTGCAGTTGGAATTTTTACATGCCAAGATGGACGAGATGATGTCTGACATATTTACGCTAAGCAAATTTTCCCAGCAATTTCAAACCTAGAAGAAGGTGAGTCAACTTAAATGGCTGCAGTGAAAAAGAAAAAAATATATACAGTCATGCCCAAAATTAGTCATATGCCTGAGAAACCTTCACCATGGAGAACACCATCCCCACTGTCAAACATGGTGGTGGGAACCTAATATTTTGGGAGTGTAAATACTTTTGTTCATTAGTGCATGACTGAAAATGCACCAGGGCTTTTATGGCCTGAGAATGTTTGTTAAAGGAAATTAAAGAATTAAGCAGGCTCAGCTTCTACTTAACACTCTCTCATTTAGAGGCTACAATTAATTAAAACACTACCCTTAGATTAGAGCTCAGTCATACATTAAGTCTATATTCCTAATGAGGCAGGTGAATAAAGGCAGGTCAGAGATCAAGAAGTTCATGAGAATTTCAACTCCAAATTCAGCCACATGCGTGAGAGAGAAAATATAAAATGAAAGTAAACATGGAATAAAATTGGAATGTCTGTTATTATATTCTGTTTGAAAAGGTTCCACAGGCCCAGAGAGGTTGAGCTCCTCTAAGGACTTTAGTGGTATTGAGGTCAATTAGATGCCCATTAGCTCTGCTTTTATCTCTTTTTTCTTTCTTTTTTTTCCCTTGCCTTTCCTTCACACTTCTCTTAGTGATACTTCTTGCACTGAAATTCCTTTTCCTCACATTGTATAGTAGACATTTCTTCAAATGAAATGAAATGTTATTATTCAGATTAAATGAAAGAAATGGAAACAAATGTTTTACTGTGACAAGGCTGCAAAGTGTCCAAAGACACAATTTATAAACCGTTGTTTATTCAACAACCGCAGCAGCAACCTCATTTCCCCTCTCATCTGTTCCAACCACTCAGCATTCAGAATCACCTGGGTCATGATCATCATGGGTATAGTAGCCAAAAAATGTACTCAAGTAAGAGGAACATATGAATTTGGTGAAAAGATTACTCAAGTACTGAGTAATGTCCAATTTTTTAAAAGAAATTATTATTATATATATATACACACACACAGTATATTATATTATATGTATGGGTCGCCATGCACCTCCAGGGTCTGGGCTCGATTCCTGTCTCTGTGCGCATGGAGTTTGCATGTTCTCCCTGTGCTTGGTGGGTTTCCTCCGGGTACTCCGGTTTCCTCCCACAGTCCAATTATATGCAGGTTAGGCTAATTGGCGTTCCCAAATTGCCCGTAGTGTGTGAGTGTGAGTGTGTGTATGTGTGTGTGCCCTGCGATGGATTGGCACCCTGTCCTGGGTGTACCCTGCCTCATGCCCTAAGTCTCCTGGGATAGGCTCCAGGTCCCTGCGATCCTGAATACAGGATAAAGCAGTATAGAAGGTGAGTGAGTTAGTATAATTATGGTAATTATATATGCCAACATTGCAACAGTAAAAGTAAAAAAGTATAGTGCAGTAAAAGTGCTCATAGAAGTACATTAATTTCAAAAAGTTACTCATGTAAATGTACCAGAGGAAATGTAACTCTGTTACCCACCTCTGATCACCAGTACAGTTAGTCTCCAACATACTGTATGAACGAATTCTGGGAGCACGTTTCTAAGTCAGATTTGTTCGTAAGTCAGACAAAGTGAGTTTTATAAACCTTTGAAACAAATCTACAATGTAAAGAAAAAAATTTGTTTTGGTGTTTTGATTCCGCATTATACTTTCGTGAGACTGTGTTTTTAAATCCCGCGGAAAATCCCGGGGACGCAGCAGTGTCAACTGACATTGTTTACAGGCAGTGTCTAAAGACGTCGGGCAGAGAACGCTACATGGTGTTTACTGCGCACTTGAACGGATGCCATTTTGTCTCAAAGCTGTTTTGGACTGCGAATTCTGTCTCTTTGTATCATTCTCCATTGGGACAGCTTTACAGGACCGCCATTTTCTATCATCATGCTCCTGTACTGATTCTTTGAAACCAGTGAGGCAGACTCATTTCTTCCGCATCGCCACACGCACACACAAAATATACCGGATTTTGGACATTTTATACATTCACTTACAGACTGAGAATATTGCATATAACTGTAAATATTGGTATCTGGTGCGCTGCAGTGTCTATTTTTTGTACAATACATGTGAGCTACGATTTGTTCGCATCTACGAATGTTCTTGGATCTGCGGTCCATTTGTATTTGCGCAAATTTGTAACTTGAATGCTTGTAAGTTGGGGACTACCATTATACTAATCACCAGTCTGATCGTCTGTCCTCATCTGCAGCTGTTTTCATGCCTGAAGTTAGATGCTTTTGTGCTTGAATGATTTGTAGGTCAATGTGTGGCTGTATGTTCAGGTACATGGACTGGACTGAAAATACGGCAGAAACTTGCCAAAAATCAGAACCCAAAAAAGTTCTTTGGGGAGCCTGGAGAACTATTCCTTATGACTACATACGGTACATTTAAAATAAAGAAAGTCTGGCTGTTTGGAAGCAAAATATGAAGAAATGAGGGCTGGATCAAGACTTTGGCACAGAAGCTAACATGCGGTTGCTTAAGCAAGGAAGAAACAAGGAAGACTAGGAAAGACTGTAAAAACAATGCACTTAGTGGCACAATCGACGTCTGATGAAGGAGAAAGCAGTGAACAATAAACACAGGCAGGAACATAAAACAGATGTTCTAAAAGACTTTTTACAGTGAACATTTATGCGCTAAGGCTTACAGGTATACAAATTAGCACTGGCACCATACAATAGCACAGAGACATTGTTTTATCTGGTGATACACACTTCACAATACCACATTTACTCACTTTCTCTTCATAATGATGGAGGTTTTACTTTGGCAGAGAGTAGTGTCTGTTGTTCTTCTCATCGCGGATCTGTGCACATAAAGCCTAATTGCTTGACCCCTGCACTAACCTCTTGATACTCAGGCATGCTGGTGTACGGGCAATGGTGAAGAGCAATTATTTTCCTCCCTTCCAGGCAAGCAGGATTTACTCAGCACTGTACTGTATCTGGAACACTGCACTAATGAAAAAATCCCCTCATGCTTTCATGTAATTATATAAACGTCTCCTCTACCCCTGTACATTCGCTCTCTTTGCAGTCTGCTTACTCAGGGAAAATGTCAAATGTTGAATTCACACGTACCCCGTGTAATTAATCTTGGACAATTTCTTTATGACTAATTTGGCTTATATAAACACTGCAAGTATTAAACTGACATCATTTTTGTCCCCATGTGTCCTTCATGTCTCTGACTATTCATCTGTTCTATTTCAGAGCCTCCTCTAAGTTTGGTTCTTTTCAACTCACAAAGTTGTGTGTGTGTGTCCGTTAAAAACTGCATTATAATTTTCAGCTGTAATTGGGACCTGCCCATCTTAATGCTGTTACACTGGTTCATACTTCAAAATACAGCCTGGAAAGGTATGCCAATCCATCACAGGGCACACATAGAGTACACAGACTCACATGCTCATTCACACACTATGGGCAATTTGTGAATGATAGTTGGTCTAATCTGCATGTCTTTGGACTGTGGGAGGAAACCGGAGTACCCGGAGGAAACCCACCAAGCACGACTTGGAGAACATGCAAACTCAAGGCACACAGACCCTGGAGGTGCAAGGCGACAGTGCTAACCACTACACCACCATGCCGCCTAAATGTTATGTATTTCTTTATTTCTTTATTTTGGGAGGGGATTTTGTTCCATTCTGTCCTAAGTTATTTGTTTTTTTCACCCGCCGGCCTCTCTAGCTAGGCTGGAGCGTAGTAACATGTTGCACCCTCTAAAACACATGAAGCCAGTTAACCAGATTCCCAAAAGAAACTTATGATCTCAAGAAGATACTGTAGGGAGAGCTTTACTGAACATTCTAGGTAAAAAATGGGCAAAAATGCCACATATTGACCAAAGTTGACCAAATGCTACCCAGTGCAATTCAAACTTTTCCCCATGAAGCCAAAAAAACATGTTCTGCCCAATCTGAGAAGTGGGTCTCATCGGGTAAAGCCTGAATACGTCTACACTAATGCATAATAACACATAATACTGTACAAGCTTCTGTTTACTATTTGATGAAAATCATGTCCAACGTTGCTGCTTTTTAGACATAAATTTTTGGTCCTCTTTCACATAAATTTAGTCCACATTATTTGGGATCTTAGGATTGTGGAAGAGGAAAAAAGAGCTTCACTTTTTCGGGTTTATTTGCATTCTATTTGTTGCTTTTTTATGTGAGGATGCTTAATCGGATATCTTATTGCTCACAAGAGAGATGTTAGCAGCCAGGATTCCTGGTGGCATTTTCACATTAGTGCGCGCTCATCCATTAAGCATGTGCAACAACTTCAACTTGTTAACAGGAAGACATGTTTAGCAAGCATGCAAACATGGCAAGAACATATGGTGGGGGAGACGCTTAGCTCACACTTGCAGAGTACTTTTTGTACAAGAGCTGTTCAAGTCAAAATGGGACTTGTGATGAAATTTCTCATGAAAGAAGGTGTAAAACCAACTTACAGAAGACTTCAAGCACATAAATACTGTGGATCCATACTGTGTGTATGGGAAGTGGCTCAGAGCCCACTGCAACCATTCCTGTGAGCGTTCAGTGAGTAAAACGCCTGATCCTTGAAAATCGATAGATACTCTGTCACGAACTTACTGTACAGGAAGAGACGTGTGTGTCTGTACACACAATCATTCACCAACACCATTTGCACATTACAGGAATTAGGAGTTATGGCCACATACAGTCCTGACCTCGCTCCAAACCATTTCCACACATTTGGGTTGTTAAAGGAGTTCCTGGCAGGCCAGCGTTTCAGATGTGATGCACGTAGTTCAATCATGGCTCCATCGTACTAAGAAAACTTTCTACCTTGTTGTATTCAAGCACTAGTGAAACACTGGGATAAGTGCATCACTGTAGCAAGGGTTATATCTACTGTATACATATAATAAAACTGTAAAGTTGCCGTGTCTGGACATTGAAGATATTTGTGAAAAAAGTGAACGGCCTGATGAGCGGCCTAATCAGGTAACCATCAGGTCATTTCTTTTCTTCATTTGGGACCAGACCGAGGTCACATCCAGAAAGCGTCTTTGTACAAGGGTTTATCTGTACCCGAGTCCTGTTTCTATGTTCACACCATACCACAGCAAGGGGCAAAATGAACCGGAGTAAATAAGGCAGGTGTGAAAACAACCTTTGTATTCTTTGTAAAGCTTCTATAGTCTACGTGGCACAATCATTTAATTAATACATAATTAAAATGCGATTTTTCCATTACAGTCCACACTGTTTAGTTAAAGCTTATTGCAGCAGCCTGGAAAAACAGTAGATCAGGATCACTGATGATGGTCAAAGCCACAGGTTGAAGGTTACTGTAGCATCGTTGTGTGTCATTGTGCGCACTTTTAGAGTCTGACGGAAATATCAGCACGAACTTTTCATTACGATGCATGCTGCTGTCTCCCTCTTTGTCTCTCTGACTCCTTGTATTCCCAGTCTGCAAAACTCCATCCGAGTAAAATGATGTCTTCCTCCTTTTTATTCTACACCCCCCTCCCCATATCTCTCTCTGGTGAAATGTAAATGAAATCATATACATATTTATTTTCTAGCAGAAAAGAACAACAGTGTAAGGGAGACAAGCGGACCCAGACCACCAGCCGCTAGACTTACTGACAGATTGGGTTCTGCTTCACTTGTACTGTAAGTTGCTTTATTTAATAGTGTCTGGTGAATTAATCCGAAAATAGCAGGGAAAAAAAATGTATGTTCTCTACACCCACATCCTCAGCTGGGCTTCACAGGATTATGTAAAATTCAAACAGCGAGACAATATGAAAGGGATTTCAACACTACACTGTGCTTCAGGAAAAGCACATGTGCTGCCAGGAATAACAGTAGCGCTGCTGCACTTTATATTATGAATACTGTTGACCTTTTGCACGTGGCTACCATGATGACAACAATGTACTGTATGGAGGAGCACTGTTAACCAACATTAGGCTACTATGTCTTTTTGGTTAGCACTGTCGCTTGCACCTCCAGGGTCAGGGTTCTGTTCCCGCCTTGGATCTGTGTGCATGGAGTTTGCATGTTCTCCCCATGCTTGGTGGGTTTCTTCCGTGGACTTCGGTTTCCTCCCACAGTATAAAAGACATGCTGGTTAGGCTAATTGCCGTTCCAAATTGTCTATAGTGTGTGAATGAGCGTGTGTGCCCTGCGATGTATTGGCACCCTGTCCATGGCACCCTGTCTCTTGCCCTAAGTTTAGTTAAATTAATGTGCAGAACTTTAAATTGATGATATAATCTTAGATAGTGTACAAATATTCAATCCCTTCTGGAATTGGTTGTGTTTGTTAGAGATAGCAGGTAACATTGACTAATACTGACATTATACTGGCTTTCTAATTAATAACTAACTAACTGTTCTGAGGTTGAATCAACATAGTGTAAAATGTAAAGCTAGTGTAGAATGTACGTGTTCCACACACCAAGTTCAGGTAGTTCCTATCTTACGAATGAGTTCCATTCCGAGAGCACGTTTGTAAGTTGGATTTGTTCTTAAGTCCGACAAAGTGAGTCTTATATGCCTTTGACACGAATATACAATGTAAAGCATACCAATCCATTTGACTAAATCTCTGTCCACTTTCAACACACTGCCATCATGTGGTAAAAAAATATAACTATGCCTGGTGAAATGAATTTCACAGTGAAATATGAAATGTAACAGTGTTGTCTCTGCAAACTTTAAAACTTATCCCAGACGTCACTTTGTCTCAGAGCTGTTTTCCACTGTATCGGAAGCAAACTGTTTTGTTGAGGATTTTCAAAAATGAGGATTATTGACCATCAGGAAAGCTTTATAGTACAGACATGCTCCTGCACTCACATACAATATACCGGAGTTTGGGCATTTTATACATTCACTTACACACTGAAAATATTGTATATAATTGTAAATATTGGTATCTGGTGCACTGCAATGTGTATTGTTAATGATTGCGTGATTTGTTCGCATCTTTGTAGAACTGCGGTCCGTTCATACCTGCAGAAAGTCGTAACTCGAACGTTCATAAGTCGAGGACTACCTGTAGTGCTGTTGATCAGAGGTTAGAGAGGGATGTGGACTTCGTTATAAGCTAGTTAGAGTTGTACGGAACGACTTAAAAGCAATTACTAAGGAGACAAAGTGTGTTTAAGATGGCATAATGTTATCAGATGTACTGAAAGTGCTTTAGTGACTGAAATGCAATAATGACTATGATATAAATGGAAAGCATGTGGATTAAATACCATGGTTCTACAAACGGGAGTGTCTGAGTGGTGTTTGTGTACGTGCCTGTGTATGATATGTGTATTGGGAATCACAATGCACTCACAAACATATTAGCCTGAGTTACAATCTTTTCATCAGAGGAGTTCATTCTGGCATTACACCTCATTTAGTTTTTCCAATTACACGATAAAGCAGCATGGGGTGCAACAATTCAGTTCATTTTGAGTGTTAATGAAAAAAACATTTTCTAAAAAAAAAAATTAAAATTATTCCAGAATTCTATCCATGTCTATCGCTGTCTTTTTTTTCTTCCTATTTTGATGTATTTTTAATAAAGCACTCAGCTCTCTGTAGACTCACACTAGGCCCTTAAGTCATTAGACACCAGCTATCTGTGAATGTGTTTGTGTTTATGCTTGTGTGTGTGTGTATGTGTACTGTATGTGCCTTTTGGGTTCTCTGTTTCATTAAAACTAAACGCAGTCAGATCGGAGCTGCTGGGAATACTACAGAACAACATGATTCCTATTAAAAGAAGCACAATAGCATTGCAGCTATTCTTAGATTGGCCTAATAAGCCTCTTTGACCCGGGCCTTTGGGCACATCATTACCGAACCATCAAGAAACTTATTCACACATTAACACACACACACACACACACACACATTCAATTAGCTATTTAATGAAACTCTGATTTAAAGCGTCCTTGTATGTTACAAGTAAAAGAAGGGAAAATACAAGAATTCTTTTTTTTTATTCAGTATCTAATAGCTCCAAAAGTTTTCATCTTATTGTTAACACTATAAAATGTAAAGTCATAAAAACCGATAGTGACACTGATCATATTCCCTTTGTGCTTACAGTTACTTATTCATATTTAAAGCAGTTTTACACTTTCAGGAGTCAAAGTGTTAAATTAGACTGCTATTAAAAAAAAAAAAAAACACACACAAATTGTTCTTTCGGTCAAATTAAGCGCAGCTGCATAATACATCACTGTCTAGTTATTTTGCACTCGATTACGTTTTTAAGCCTTCTTGAGGACTGCATGTTGCTGAAAAAAAATGAATGTGTTTTTTTCCCCCCACTATATACTGTATAAGTCAAGTGGGTGGCATGGTGGCTTAGTGATTAGCACGGTGGCCTCGCACCTCCAGGGTCGAGGGTTCGATTCCCGCCTCAAGTTTGTATGTGTGGAGTTTGCATGTTTTGCCCCCCTGCTTTGTGGGTTTCCTCCAAATATTCCGGTTTTCCCCTACAGTCCCAGGATAACTGGCTGTGGAGTCTAGCACCAAACTTTTGGTTTGGGGGCTGTAGGTTCTTGGGTGGGGCCTCCATGGAAGCCTTCCATGGGGGCTTGGATCTGAAGAGTTTGGAGACCAAGTTGGTGGCCTTGAGCTCTTTGGCTGATGAGCTCTTTGGCTGGGTGTTCTGATGCCGTTCTATAATGATCGTAACTGTTGAATTCTACATCCTGGCATTTGGCAGACACCCGTTTCCAGAGCGACTTAATTTTTTTTTCATCTCATTATACATCTGAGCAATTGAGGGTTAAGGGCCTTGCTCAAGGGCCCAACAATGGCAACTTGGTGGTTGTGGAGTTTGAACCTGGGACCTTCTGAACCGTAGTCCAATGCCTTAACCACTGAGTTACCCCTGTCCCTGAATTCTTTCAGCTATTTGTGCTGCATTGGGTTTTCTGTGGAATCGGACCGGACGGGTTGGTAACCATGGGCATGATTAAGCCTTAGGTGCTCATGGTCCTGCCACCAGTTTACTAGTAAACAATTGATAATCAGTGTTAATGTGTTAATGTTATGGCTATTCAAGGTATATACAATGTTTTGCTGCTTGTATGTTTTTCGAACTTGATTAGAGCTTCATTTTTAAATCTCTCAACATTTTCAATCAGAGTTGGCATAGTGACGTTCTGATCAGTTAAAAGCGGCGCTGTCGTTAATGAACTATTCGGTAATGTCGGTCAAACCTAATGAGAGCTCTCCTAAGGGGTAAAATCTTAAACAGTGTTTTACATTGCTGACATAAAAAGGTTGTGTCTGAAGATAGTATTAAATGGAGGAATGAGACCTCTTTGTACTGCTATTTTCATTTAAATGAGTCATTTCACTATAACATCATTACACACTCGAGTTAGTCAAACCAATTTTCAGCACGAATTACTCCTGGCACGAGCTCTTAGTGCGTTCGTTTTATCAAGAGGGTCCAGTAGCAGTGGCACGAGGCCTGTTTTCCGAGTCGTAGGTACATTTCGAGCTATTAAAAAACGATTTGGTGCGAGTTAAAAGCTTTTAAGCTGTCAAACTTTTTTTTTCTTTCTTTTTTTTTTTTTTTTGCAGTATTAAAATACAAACCACAAAACAGGAAACGCTGAATATGTTTCTTCTTTTTTTTTTTTTTTATTTCCTCCCAAAAACTATCCTGGTTTAAGAGGATGATCTGCATGGTGTTGATGCGAGGGCTTCGTCTTGCTGCAGAATTTCATTCATTCCATCGATTTTACTGTATTACAGTATGTCTTCTACTTGCAATATGATTAATGCATAATATATCGGGCTCCTTTGAGGTTTGAAAGTGCTGCAGATTTTGTAAGTACATCTATTTGAATTGAAACACACACACACGCATCCCTTTCTCATTGCGACCCCACGCAGCTGCTGCCACTGTCACCTGGGAAACGGCTACCAGAGCAACTCGTCTCTGGAACATAACACATGCCCGCACATACATAACAAACACACACACACACACACACACACACACACACACACACACACAGACTTGTGTTAATCTGTGAGCAGAGGCTGTAAGATGGTCAGTGTGGCAAATGTCCAGGATTTTGGTGCCCATCTGTAATGAGTTTGAGTGCTTGCATCTTTTAAACAAAGAATAAATAAACAAATGAATAAATATATAAATACATAAAAAACAAGGAAGGAACGAGAAAGTAAGCCCCAGAACCCAGTTTAATTTGATTTCTGTGTTTTTGGCTGGCACAGTAATTAGCACTGTCGTCTTGCACCTCCAGGGTCTGAGTTCGGTTCTGGCCAGGTTCAATTCCCGCCTCTGTGTGCGTGGAGTTTGCATGTTCTGCCCATGCTTGGTGGGTTTCCTCTGGGTACTATTTTCCGTCCAAAGACATGCAGACTAGGCTAACTGACACTCTCAAATAGCCCGCAGTTTGTGAATGAGTGTGTGTATATACCAGTCCAGGGTGTGCCCTGAGTCTCCTGGGATTGGCTCCAGGCCCCCCGCGACCCTGTACACAGGATTAAGTGGTATACACGATGAGTGAGTAAGTGATTTCTGTGAGTCCAAAAGTGGGTAGAGTAGCCAAAGGCAGTAGGGCATGTGACTACCTGTACTGTAGTTATTGTTATTGTGGCTGATTGGTCAAACGGAGTCATGTGATTACTGTTGCTACGTCTGTTTAATGAAACACAGTCACGTGGTAGATCCATCGGCGGCATTTCTGGCAAAAATGAAGAATATCTAATGTGTAGAATAAATGGTTAGAAAAGTAACGAGTCGAGTGTAGCCGAATGTACTGGAGTAAGAGTAGCGTTTCTTCTTCACAAATCTACTCAAGTAAAAGTAAAATGTATGGTGCAGTAAAACTACTCATAGAAGTACATTTGCTTCAAAAAGTTACTCAAGTAAATGTAACGGAGTAAATGTAACGTATTACTACCCACCTCTGGGAAGAACCCTCTGCCACTCTACAGTATATATGAACACTAGGTTTTTAAATCGGCAGTTAACATGACTGACTGGTGATAAGCGATGCCTCATGGTCCTGACTGGTTGGATGTTTGGCGTCATATTCATCATGTTTTTGGAGCAATTGAGTTTTTGTTGTTGTTGACCAAATTGGAATTATAGAACTGTGAAATTAATGATGTCATCAGTTGTACGGGTTTGTACTATACCTTTATGATGGTACTATACCTTTCCAGAACCATCGATAAAACGTCTTTCACTGTTGATTTACTGTTTTGGTTTTGTGCCTTGAATGTGTTCATTGCTTACATTACTGACATTCCTAGTGTGTGAAGATCCTGCTGTTCATGATTTGGCCCGTGCTGATTATGCATCGATGTGGTTCAGCCTGAAGCATTCACTGCTTCCTAGATTAGTCTCTGCACTGTCATTCTCTCTTCCTCTGTGTCCCATGCTGTGCAGGTCTGGTATGATAACAGGATCATTTAGGGACAAGCCAGACACTGTCTGGACTCCCAGAAGCCCTGGGGAAGTATTGTCACACCAGACCTGGAGCACAGCCACTCTCTGTGTGGGAACAGCTGAAGATAAGAGAAGCCTCAGCAGTTGCACAGATGACAGATGCACTCTGCTTTTTTTTATTTTATTTTTTTTATAGGAAAATTGGAGATAAAATCAAGATTATTTAGGACTTCGTCTGAGACAGTATTTTTCTCGGTTTCTCTCTCCATCCCATAATTTTCTGTTTACTGTTTTTTTTGTTTTTTTTTTTGTCCTGATTTGCTTCATCACATCTTCTGTGTAAAAACATAATAAAAATCATATATACCTGTATTAGTATATGGACAATATTAAGTACCCCCTTGCTGCTTCCACATCTTAAGTTGCTGCTTATCATCATCTCTTGATTAACTGATCATCAGCAGGTGTGCAAACCTCTATAAAAGCAGGTTTGGCAGTTTGCTGGTCTGATGCATTCAGGTGTAACACAACTCCAAGAAGTAAAGTCATAAGCAATGGTCTTAAAGAAGCACTTGTTGCTCCACATCAAACCGTGAAATGCAGAGATGTACAAAAACACCAAGGAGTTACATCTCGGACCATACAGGCCTCAATGAGCCTGTTAAATGGTAAAGTCCATGACAGCACAATTAGAAGAAGACTGATCAAGTACAGTTTGTTGGGAAGGCTTGAAAGCCTCTTCTCTTTAAAAAAGAACATATACGTATGACTGAGGTTTTCAAACCTACATCTGAACCAATCACGAGGACAATATCCTATTGACAGATGAGACTGAAGTGGAGTTGTTAATGCACAGTGCAATGCTTTGGCAGCAAACAAACATATTTATATACTCAAGCACAATGGTGGAGTTGTGATGATTTGGGCTTAATTTGCAGCCATAGGACCAGGGCACCTTGTAGTATTTGAGTCGGCCATGAACTCCTTGGTATACCAGAGGATTCTAGAGGCAAATGTGAGACAGCTAAAACTTTGTCGGCATAGTGCAACATTGGCTCATGCAACAGGACAACGATCCAAAGCATACCATGAAATCTACATCAGGTTGACGAAAAAAAAAGAAAGAATCAAGGTTTTGGAATGGCCTTGTCAAAGTCCAGACCTCAACCTAATTGAAATGCTGTGGCAGGACCTTTAGAGAGCTTTGCATAAACGAATGGCCAAAAATGTCAATGAACCAATGCAATGTTGTACAGATGATTGAAGGAAAATTCCTTGACAATGATGTAAGAGGCTATTGAATCATTGGGTTACTTAGCATAAATATTTTGACATGTTAATGCTTCCCTGGATTCCATAGTAATTACAGTACCACTCACCTACAGTAGGCACAGAACATACAGTAAAGTACTGTATATACAGTACATGTCGGACAACATCTTTTTCTGTGTGTTTCTTTTTAGTACAGCTTCTTATCAGCCTATATCGAGCCGATCATCAGTCAGTATCGGTTGGCGGCTATAATAGGGAATAGTCCTGTATCCAGCTGTCAGGGGCTTGATTTCCTCTGCTGGTTTATGCAGCTCTTTGGGTTCAAGGTTCCTTCCGCTTTACACCCTTCACTCCCCCTCCGCTCCTCAGTACATAAATTTTGCCCCAGTTGAATTGTAGCGCCTGCTTGGTGCTGCAAAACCCAAAAATGACTATCGATTTTCTGTCGTCTCCACTGTTCAATTATGCAAAGCCACCTTTTTTATTCTCCGAGCTGGTTTGGGCCCAGCGCCAGCATGTGAATCCACTCCATCTGTGGGTTAAATTGGTCAAGGGCTCGTTAGTCCTTAGTGTGTACGTATGTGTGTGTGTGTATAGTGGAAGAGGGTCATTTTGAGGCTTTAAATGATTAAATATTCACTTTTGTTAACTTTTGCAGAAACAAATTTAAAAAGTATAAGGACTGCTTAAATCAGCAACTTTTAACTTTAAGCACACAAACGCATTCAGTCAATTAGCACAAGGAGAAGAGGTCCTGTGACTTGAGTGATAGCGTACACAGCTTCGAAGCAACACCTCTGTGTGTATCCACGTCTACGCATAATGAGTGTTTAGACACTCAGTCACAGTGTATGAGAGCTGTTTCTCTCTCCAGCACGGCAGGTTGGCACCAGATTCCTGGTTCACATCATGCACAGACCAGCAGGGATTATCGCCCCCTGCTGGATGCCATGAGTACAATGCTTTATTATAATAATAATAATAATAATAATAATAATAATGGAATGAATAAATAAATACAATAATATTAGGAGAGCAGGAGAGGTTTCAGCTCAGGTTTAAAAAAAATTTAATGCATGAACAGAGATTGTATTGTGGAGATCCTTGATGACGCCACATGTTTAAATTTCCAAACAGTGTATAATTTTCAGAGTGCAAGGTTATAGCTTTAGCCATTTTTTTGTTGTCACATTGTTATACCAGTTATGGAAGAACAAGCACAAGCTGTTAAACAATGAAATGTTCTTGTCACAACTTGACCAAACTGGTCATACAGTATAAGTAACTGTCTTTTTTTCACTCGGTTTCAACATGCTATGTACAGTATAGTGCCTTGGAATTATTCACATCCCTTGAACTTTTCCACATTTGTGAATACAAAGTAGATTTGCATTTTGTGACAAGCCATGTGGAACTGCAAACAGAACTCCTTATGGCTTTCTTTCAACGATGTTTCTCTTCCTCTCACACTTCCATAAAGACAAGATTTGTGGAGTGCACGACTAATAGTTGTCCTATGGACAGATTCTACCCCCTGAGTTGTGGATCTCTGCAGCTCCTCCAGAGTTACCATGGACCAGTTGGCTGCTTCCCTGAATAATGCTCTCCTTGCCTGGCCTGTCAGTTTAGGTGGACGGCCATGTCTTGGTAGGTTTGCAGTTGTGTTTCACTCTTTCTATTGACAGATGATGTATTGAACAGTGCTCCATGAGATGTTAAAAGCTTGGGATATCTTTTTATAACCTAACCCTGCTTTTAACTTCTCCACAACTTTATCCCTGACTTGTCTGGTGTGTTCCTTGGGCTTCATGATGCTGTTTGTTCACTAATGTTATCTAACAAACTTTTGAGGGCTTCACAGAACAGCTGTATTTATAC
The DNA here is from genome assembly GCA_030014305.1 of Clarias laeviceps. NCBI lineage: Eukaryota > Metazoa > Chordata > Actinopteri > Siluriformes > Clariidae > Clarias > Clarias laeviceps. The sequence goes on along the minus strand of JAQMYJ010000018.1, from coordinate 6,761,935 downwards.
TGAGATTATACTGAAATAAATTACACACAGGTGGACTCTATTTACTGATTGGGTGACTGAAAGCAATTGGTTCCACTGGATTTCAGTTTAGGAGTATCAGAGTAAAGGGGGCAGATTTTTATTTGTCAAACATTTTGAAAACCATTTATTGTTTTCCTGGGTGGTGTAGTGGTTATGGAGTGGTTATCTGTGTGCATGGAGTTTGCATGTTCTCCTCGTGCTTGGTGGGTTTCCTCCAGGTGCTCCGGTTTCCTCCCACAGCCCAAAGACATGCAGATTAAGCTGATTGTCATTCCCAAATCGCTGTAGTGTGTGAGTCTGTGTGTCCTGCAATTGATTGCCACCCTGTCCAGGGTGTACCCTGTATGCAGGATAAAGCGGGACAGAAGATGAGTGACTTATTTATAATTTTCCTTCCAATTCACAATTACGTGCCACTTTCTTTCTTGGTCTGTCAAATCAAATCCCAATAAAATACATTTACGTTTGTGGTTGTAACATGACACAATGTGGAAAAGTTCAAGGGGTATAAATCCTTTTGCAAGGGAATGTAAGGTTCTATTTAATTAATAGCACTAGACTTATATTAAGGTTTCTAAGGAAGCTCTTACAATCACTCAAGGTCAACACATCAAGCAGCTACAGACTTCAGGATCGTTTATCATTGGATGTCATGGCCATTTGGTTGTAAGAAGATGACATGTTTGTGTGATCATATAACATATTACAAGCATTACGGTAAGAACTAATGCGAAGATGTATAGAACGTGACCCAAGGACGCAGATCCCTTACATACTGGAATGTGTAATTTACTGGTGTTGGTACTCCTTTCTCATCTCTGCTCTGTACAGCTCATCAACTCATTTTCACTCTTCTTTTATCCTCTCTCTCTCTCTCTCTCTCTGACAAACACTCCCTCTCACACACTCACCTCCATCTGTTCCTCACTCAGGTAAAATTGTGTGCGTATGTGTGTGTGCATATGTATGTGTGTGTGTGTGTGTGTGTGTGTGTGGCTGCAGGTGCAATAAAGCATCTGTGTGAAACAGTGTGTATGGGGGTTTTGGCAAGGTGAAGATGACATTGGCTTTTAGAGGACACAGACCTGGTGGAAAAACATCTCTGCTAATCCATACCTAAGACAACACACACACACACAAGCTGTGGTAGCCTGCTGCTGCTCAGATCACACAAAACACACACACACACACACAAACACACACACACACACCACTTAATGCACAAGTGCTTGATGTCGATCAAAGATTTCATCAAATGTATTCTTTTAGCAAACACATTTCCCTTGAACGAAGGTAATCGCTGACTGTGTGTTCAATTATACACACACACACACACACACACTTACACACTTACACACACACACTGGCCCGATGCTTAAGTCTAATCCTCCCTGTGATTGCATTATCTTTCTTTGTGATATTAAAGAGAATTATTTAACTTGTTGGAGGTGGGGGTGGGTGGGTGGTTGGGGGGGGGGCTCTCTAAGGAATGAGAACTTGGAAAAGAAGCAAAAGAGGCGGAGCATGGTCTGTCAAACATCTTTACTTCATTAGATTTAAATATAACTTTTCCTAATGAGCTCAGACAGTGATGTAATTATGCGACAGAACACGAGAAGCAGCGCATTAACATGAATAACATCACGGCTGTGGTTCGGTCGTAGATCGTCGATAGTTGGCTCAGCTAATATAGTTATGTTTTCTATGGTAGCTGCAAATCTTTATGAATAAAAGCCTGTACATTGGTCAGAACTTGTTCTTTTAATGATATCATTACGTTTCATACATCGGAGACCCTGAAACCAGTATGTATGTCTTTCCAGCCAGATTTGTCACAGCATCATGCAAAACTGTCTGGACAGAATTTAATGAAACTTTGCCAGTCCTTCGGTATCTGCCTGACGTTTAACCTGCACCATGAATGAAATCAAAATGTTGCGTAAAAGCGATCTTACAGTATGAATAGTTATGTGCCGGATTTTAATAATATACTTTAAAATAAGCTACTAATACGCTACTTGCTCAATGCAAACAAACACCTGCACCAATAGATATTCATTAGAAAAGATAAACTGAATATTTTTACTGGGATTAGTTCATATTTTCACCACTGAAATAGCATCGCTGAATGATATTCGCAGTACTGTCGCAGTAAATTCGCAGTAAATTCTAATTTTATTTGTCACGTATACAGTCATACACAGTATGATATTCAGTGAAATGCTTATTCCACCAACCAAACTTTGAACTTTAAACTTTGCACATTATTCTGCACATTGTCTAGCTCATGACCAGACATGTTTGTTTACATCCCAATTCCATTTAAATTTTATCTTATTTTTATTATTTGTACAGATTGAAAATTTTTACAGCTAAATTTTTTTTTCTTTTTTTTTTTTTTTTTACATTTTTTTTACATTTTACATTTTTTACATTTTTTTTTACATTTTATATTATTTTACATTTACATTATAATTGTATAATTTCTCTCTTATTTCATACTTTTTATTCTTTATTTGAAAACTTTATTTTTATTTATTTATTTATTTTGTAGATCAACCTATACACATTTCACTGCATATCCTACTGTATATGACTGTGTATGTGACAAATTAAAAACTTGACTTTGAATTTGACAGCATACTGCGAACTGTGGGCGCGTCTTAAATCAACTGCTGGAAAGAATTTTATGAAACTTTTGCAGTATTTAAGTATCTAACTGAAGTTTAACCTGCACCATAAGTGAAATTAAAATGTTGAGTAAAAGCGATGTTAGGAACAGTTATATTAGTTACTAATAAGCTACTCGTTCAGTGTAAACAAACACCTGCACCGATAGATATGAATTAGAAAAGCTAAACTGAACATTTTGACTGAGATTAGTTTTTATTTTCAGTGCTGAAGTCGAACTGTATAAGTGAATTTTAACACACTGGAGTCATTTTAAGACCAAATTTAATCTTTATCTGATCTACTTTTTCAAATTCTCATCTGGGATTCACTCTGCGATTACCGAACGGTGTATTTAGTGTAAATAGGGCATAAAATACTTAACCTTACAAAATTGGTATTACTTTGTATTAATAAGTTAGACAGAGAGTTCTGCCATACAGAAACACAGACAGACATGTTCATGGGCTTCAACCTGAAATAATAATATCATCACTCATTACAATAAAGCTGATCAGCTTAATTTTAGCTTTAACCTTTTAACTATTTCTAAAAACTCTTTTCCCGTTAACGGCGGTTACTTCAGCTACTGTAGTTAAACATCTCTCTCTCTCTCTGTCTCTCTCTCTGTCTCTCTCTGTCTCTCTCTCTCTCTCTCTCTTTCTGTCTCTCTCTGTCTCTCTCTTTCTGTCTCTCTGTCTCTCTCTGTCTCTCTCTCTCTCTCTCTCTTTCTGTCTCTCTCTGTCTCTCTCTCTCTCTCTCTCTCTCTGTCTCTGTCTCTCTCTCTGTCACAGGATGAGCTAAAGACTCTGCAGAACATCAGTCATGGTGGATACCCACTGCAAAAGTGAGTTTTACACAGACACACACTTATACACACACACACACACACACACACACACAATCAGACAGTCACCTTGCCACTGTCTTCACTGGTACAACAGTTTTACATTTGCTACACCCTTCTCTAAAAGTGTGACATTTTCACTGGAGCTGAGCATCACGTCGTGTCACATTTGGCTAAGCTGAAAATGGAGCTGGTACTCTATAAAAAAAAGGATCTTGGAAAAAATTCAGCATCGTCAGTGGCTTGTGTTCCGCTGCGTTCATGGCTTTTCACGCTATTAAATTGGCTTTTTGACAAGGCAAATGAATTCTGTCTGAATGCTCCCTGCTGTTTGACATTTAGAGACGGGCAGTTGTCAGTCTGTCCATTCGTCCCCTAAACCCCCAACCCTCCCTCCACACACACACGCACACACACACACATGCGCGTCCTCGAGCAAATTTGAATGAAATCCCCTCATCGGTGTATCAAGACCAGATTCACCCTGTGGCTAGGGCTCGAGTTGCCGTTTAATTACAGATAACACCTGCCCCGCCACACACACACACACACACACACACAAAGACATGCACAGCGCTAGGAGCAAATAATTAAATCACATAAAAAAAAACTCCTTCTGTGTGAGTGTGTATCTGTATACCACATGCATGTTTGTGTGATTCGTTTGCACACAGCATGACTAGCTTTTGTACTCGCAGGAAAATGAACATGACGAAGAAATGAATTCATCCATGTGTGCCGTAAATACACCAACAGCTGTATATAAAACCGATTTAATCATTAACACTTAAAAAAGTAAAAGAGCAAATCAAAAGTCATAATACTTACAGAATCAGGAGATTAATAACGAATATGGTTTAATAAAATGTGCAAATTATTATTATTAATAATTAATTTCGAATAATTTGCGGAAAAGTGACAATTGCAGCAATGGCAGTACTGTGAAAATGTTCAGGTACACATTTTAATGAGATGAGATACTACATGTAACATGATACAATATCGGGGAAATCAATCAAGGAGTGTATCAGGATCAAAAAAGAAGATAAAAGAGAAATCGACAGAACTGAAATTCAGAACTGAATTAAAAGTATTTAAGGAAGAGGATTAGAGCCACTTTAATGTCTGAATTCTCAATTTAAATTCCGAATTTAGACTTTTTCTTTCTCAGAATTCTGACTTTAAATAAATATTATTTAATAATATTAAATATTATTTATATATAATATTAATATAATATAATACAGGATGGGCTACAGAAAATTTGCCCAACTCTAATACTGGTGTATTGGAGGCGGGCTACTCTTTCGTGGCCCACCCTATATAGCATAGCATAGCATATATTATAGAATAGAATAGAATATATTAAATGATTTTATTTGTATTGTTTATATTTATATTATAATATAATATAAATAACAATTTTGACTTTAAACTCAGAATTCTGACATTGTTTCTCAGAATAATGACTTTATCTTAACAAAATGTAATTAAACATTACAATAAATTACAACAAAAAGTGCAAAACTAACACCTACCTCTTTAGTTCCGAAAAGGATTATAGCCACCATAACAAAAGAAATTAATTAATAAATATAAAGAATTCTATTTTTATTTTCTTAGAATAGTTACCTTTTTTCTTAGAATTTTGACATTAATGTCAGAATTATGAATTTAAAATTTGAATTCTACAATTGAAGTTTACACTCAGAATTCTGGGAAAAATAAAGTTTTATTATTATTATTATTATTATTATTATTATTATATTTATATATATATATATAAAATTATATATAATTTTTTATGGTGGTTGTAATTTACAGTATATATGTATATTTATTATTATTATTATTATTATTATTATTATTATTATTATTATTTATGGTGGACGTAATCCTCTTCGGGACTAATGATGGGTTATATATTAGCTTTGCAGTTTTTTTGGTTGGAATTTGTTGTAATGTTCAATCGCATATTGCTCAGTGTGTATGATGTCATATTTCACCACTGATCATAAACCGATTTGATTGACAGCATCCAGCAGGCCTGGGGGGTCTTTCTGCAGAGACAGGAGATCCTGGATAAGAGGAGCCCGTCCCCTCCTTCACTTTCTTCCTCAGACAAGATGAGCACATCAATCAGCATGACCACCCTGTCAGACGGCAGCACCCCTGTAAGTCTTCTTGCTTTTTCTTACCTCCGGCTTTGATTGGTTTAACTCGGGTGAGGTCATGGAGCAGCCGCGAACAGCACGTAATCGGTTCTTATCCTGAATCAATGTGTTTTGCTTCATTGCAAGAGAGAGCGAGAGAGATGATTTACCTGAATCTTTACTTAGACACAAAACAAGTCTATATAAAGCAAATGGTGGTTTTTAATATTGCTACATTACAGTCTCAGTGCTCACTGTTGATGTTATTTCTTGTGTTATATCAATGTCATTATCTGTCTCATTGCTTATAGAGATTTCAGCCTGCACTTACAGTATCTATAAGAAATTTGAATCTTTTGTGTGTATTATTTCTGGGACAAGGTACAGTACATTATCATCATGGCTTTGCCATGGCAAGTGCATGACATTGGTGTGTAAGAAGGAACAGCTGCCTTTGCGACATGAAATGAAATTTCATACCACACGCACAAAAGATGACACCATCAAAGATGTCCTCTGGAGTGTCTCCGTACTGCTGAGCTTGCTGATTGCTAGTGGTTACTGAGTGAGGGAAGAGAGCAAAACATCTCTCAGAGATCGAACAGTTCTAACGCAGATGGCATTCCCATTACTCCAGGAAAGACTGGGGACACACAAACACAGGATGTGCATTCTGAAAAACTGGTTAAAGGTCCCAGGTGGGTGCAGTGGGTGAATCCTTAAAGCTCCACTAGCTACTGTAATAGTCCTCACTTTAAAAAGCTTTACTGGTTCTCCATGGGTTTATGCCTCTTCCCTCTTACCTGCAAGTGTGTGCACGGTGCCCTGTTAGGGATCGGTGCCGTAGACCCGGTGCTTTCTGGTACTAATGTGTGACTCCAACCAAGTTGAAATGATGACTGAGTGAGAGTCTTATTAGGTAAGTTGAAAAGATACAGTCGACATTGCTTTGCTTAAAACTGATGCAAGTCCTTTAACACGCACAGTAATTCAATCTCCTACATGGACGTTTACTCCTTTTCTTTTCAATTTTTATTTGCATTTTTCAAAAGGCCAGTGTTTCCTTTTGAAAAGGACGAGCTTTCTTGGCAAAGATTAATGCCGCATGCGAGGTTTTTCTATTTCGGGATGGAAGAGTTACCACTGAGAGGTTACGAAGTGTACAAGGCCGCGCTTGAATTTCAAAAGCTCTCTTCTTCTTTTTGTCCCAGCAGTGAAAACCATCTCTGCGTGAAACCCCAGTCGTATTTTCCAGCTGATTGAATTTGTAACCTCTGTGTCAAAATTTCATCTGCGCTCCCTCCGGCTGAGTGTGCGTAAGCGAGTGTGTCTTGGCACAAAGTGGATTTAGATGATATAAAATCAATATTAACTTGGGCTGTTGATAAAACAAGGACTTAACCTGACCTCATATCCCTGCCCTGCATTAGCACCCTTAGTTTACCCAATTCATCATTGATATATTTAGGTATAAGATGCATAGATGTGGCTTTTACTGTATTTTATAGGTAACCGCAGGCTTCATATGTCAGGTGCTTTCCATGTTTAAAGGAATTTCCAATATCTTATTCTTAGGAGCCTGTAAATCCAGTTCATTATTTCATAATCACCTGTCCTATGCCTGTGATTGAACGATGGTCTACTAATTTATTCCCACTTCACACATGGGTTAATGCACATGTAGTTGTTTTCCTGTAAAGGTCATATATTTTAGTGTTAATGCTCCAGTTAAAATACCACTCAAAATAGTTTATACTGTACTGTACCCAAACTCACTTCATGTCACTTCTCATTCAAACACGCCATTTTATTGTCTATGTAAATGACCCACTGCTGAGCCACACCCCCTCCATTTTAACGAGGGGGTTCTTCTTCAATGATGTCACATTTAGGGGGGAACCTAATTGACTTGTTAAAGTCCTGGCCAAAACATTCTATATCGCTTATCCTGTGTACAGGGTCATAGGTACATCCTGGACAGAGTTCCAATCCATCGCATCACACACTATGGGTAATTTGGGAACGCCAATCAACCTAATCTGCATGTCTTTGGACTGTGGGAGAAAACCGGAGTACCCGGAAAAAACCCACCAAGGGCACTAATGCATACCTGAGGTGAGATTTGAACCCTCAACAATGGAGGTGCGAGGCCACAGTGGTAACCACTACGCCAAAATGAAAAAAAAAAAAAAATGATAAAAAGCCAGGAAGGTTTTCTTCTCACATCATCACTGTTCATAAACACACACTGGAACCCTGTAAATACAAGGTGAATTTTGCATCAAAAGGACAGGCATATTCGTTTTGACATTTCAGTACTACTGTACTTTTAAAAAAATGGTTTTAAATAGTTTTTCATAGAAAGTGTGTCAGAAATGGCTTTGTGAGTTCCAGCATACTATACTATACTTCTCTATGGTATTCTATGGAATACTTTAGAATTAATAATGTGTGTAGTTCTAATGGAAATGCTGACACTTTAAGTTCCTTCATTTTAAAGGACAGACATTGTCCTGTAGTCCAGGAACAGTAGACTCGGTTTTGTTCCGGTTCTTTAGAGTAAGTACAGAAAGCCTGCTTTGGAACGTTGTGTAAAAAGCCCTGTACTGACATTAAATTTCCTCTAGGTAGCAGTGTTGCATTAGAGCTGGCGCGCCACTCGTCCCAGTCAATGCTATTTAAATTTTCCTCTTTTTTTTTTTTTCCTGCGGAATGTTTTGACAGTTACGACACACCATTAATCCCTTAGGTTGACTTTTTTCACTCACTTCATTATTTCCTTATCCTTATCCTCTCTTAATATCCTTAGTGCTACCATGCACACACACACACACACACACACTCATACACACACACCTGCTCAATCCAGGTCATACTCACACTGTTCCCCAGCAGGCTTTGGGAAACAGGGAGTAGGTTTTTCTTTTTCCTTCTATATTTAGCAGCTAAAGGTTCTGCGGAAACTCACAATTCATTGAGACGTTAAGACACCGCATTGCTGCACTCGATTACTCCTCGGGAACTTGTATCTTTTCATCCACTGACTTTAAATGAGCGTTACGTTCCACTGAAGTCAGCATCCACGAATAGATGGTTGTATTTTATTGTTCCCTAAAGGACGATTTGGAAAATAGTTCAGATTTAGGGGCTGCAGTATATTTAGAACAGAAGTTATATAAGTTCTAGTAAACTTTATACTGTAGCCAGGGTTAGTCGTGAAACACAACACGGATGGTTCAGGGGCAAGTCGGAATGACTTTGAGGAGACAAAGTGTTGTTTAAGATGAGAGAACCTTATCAGGGTTTAGGCACTGGACATCTGGTCAGTAACGTCCTTTTTGCCGTCCATAAGTGGGCGGAGCCACGGTCGGTCAGATGTTGTGATGTCAGATGCAAGGAATAATTAGTAAGTAATAATGAAATTGTGGTGACTGCTGTTTGTTTCTTCAACGACCAGATTACCTCTATCTCATCAGGTCATGGCGTTATTAAGCCATTGATATCATGCCTGTAATGATCATTTAATGATGAGTCATTTCAGCGTTGTTTTATCCTGAAGGCTGCTATTTTATTAGCCACATCCTTCTTTTCAGCAGCCATATCCGTCAAGGAGCGCTGTCTCATTTAAACCCCAACGGAAACTTTTTGGAAGACATCATGTTCAGCACAGTGTTTAGTGTTATTATAGCAATTTAGGTAATTTGAAGCCGTCTCCGGTTTTAAATAAAGCAAGCAACCTGTGAAAGAACATTTTGTAACATGGGTTGTGCTGCAGCGTAGTGGTTAGCACTGTCGCCTTGCACCTCCAGATGTAATCCGGGTTCGATTCCTGCCTCGGGTCTGCGTGTATGGAGTTTGCATGTTCTCACCGTGCTTGGTGGGTTTTCAAGTTTTCTAGACATTGTGTGTTCCCTAATTGCCCGTAGTGTGTGAATGAGTGTGTGTGTGTGAGTGTGTGTGCCCTGTGATGGATTGGCACCCCGTCCAGGGTGTACCCCACCTCATGCCCTAAGTCTCCTGGGAGAGACTTGTGACCCTGTATACAGGATAAAGCGGTATAGACGATGAGTGAGTGAGTGAGTGAGTTGTGCTGCACCACAGACTTGGTTGCCAAGTCATACTGTAATTGAGTTTATTAAGCATATTAGAACACACAAAAGCGAAATCGGAGCTCAGGCAATCCGCAAACAGGCTGAACTACTGTAGAAATAGATGGGATCAGCGATCCTTTGCTTGCAGGATGAAGGAGAGAATGCTCTCTTGCGTCTGGGTTACTTAAGGTGAATGTCCTGTAGTAGTTTCTAATTTCAGGTTGTAGCCGACACGGGTATCGGCAGAGACGTGACAAACGTGGATTAATCTGATAGTCACAAGCGGTTAGTCAAAACATACAGTATTCAAGTCTGATTGGGTAGAAGTAGAATGTGCTGTACAGTATAATTGCAGATATGTAATATCTGAAGTGTTTAAGCCTGTGGGAATGTAATCATTTGCTCCTGCTATCATTGTTGCATTGTTTTATTTCTGCACATAAATATGATTGACAGCTGATGATGGACCAATGATTATAGTACACAGTACCGGCACTGAATTTGTAATTTCTTTTCAGTACTGAAAGTTATGTGGTATGATTTCTTTATAAACACCTGATAATGCATAGCTAAAGAATGAAACCATCCACTAAGTTTATATTAACTGTCAGCGTTAACTGTTAACTGTTTATTAAAGTAATATACAGTATCTTTCAAACATTAACAATTTGGAGTAACTCGTTCTCTATACCGCTTATGTTGCGGCGGTGCTGGTGCCAGTACATTTCAGGACACACACACACACAGCTGGCAATTTGGAAATGCCTATTAGCCTAATCTGTATGTCTTTGGACTGTTGGAGGAAACCAGTGCACCCGGAGGAAACCCATCAAGCACAGCAAGAACATGCAAACTCCATGCACAAACGTGGGACTCAAACCCTCTACCCTGGAGGGTCGATGGCACAGTGCTCACCATGACGCCAGTGTAACACATTCTTCATTGCCTATTTCCCCCCAGGTTTTGCACTGCTTGTGAACAGTTTTTGTTTTTGTCTGATCCTCTGTCAAATGCGTTACTAAACATTCTGATAATGTTATTAGCTTTGTTTCCAAGACATCAATTTCAATAAGCATATATCTTAGTTTTTACATGTTCAGATGTTCAGTAATAGTTTTCTAGCAAATCATGCATTATAGGCTCATATAATATGAAACTCTGATATTTTCAGGTTTTTTTTTCTTCAGTCTTTCTGCATGATGACTAATTTGTCCACAGACTTTCACTAAATGCCGGCAAGTTTGTATGTTCTTCCTGTACTTGCTGGATTTTCTCCAGGTCCTCCGGTTTCCCCCCACAATTGTTCCCAAATGGCCTGTAGTGTGTGAACGAATGTGTATGTGTAATCACCCCCATCAAGGGTGATTAAAGTTGGGTGATTTGAAGCCCTTTCTGATTTAAATACATCAACATGACGTGAGTAACGTCAGTTGTGCTGCAACATAGAGGTCAGTGCTGTCGCCTTGCACCTCCAGGGTTCGGGTTTAATTCTTGCCTCGGGTCTGAGTGCGTGTGATGTCCCCGTGCTTGGTGGGTTTCATCCGGGTATGCTAGTTTACTCCCATAGTTCAAAGACATGCTTTCATTGCCAAATTGCCTGTAGCGTGTGTTGTTCCATTCCCGAAGTCTGCCAGATAGGCTGCAGGCCCCTCGCAGTCCTGTTTACAGGAAAAGTGCTATAGGTGATAGATGACGATTCCAAGTCAATACGAAGTTGTTCTAAATGATCGACATTTGTATCCTGATGGGAGTGGCTCAGTCACAGGATGACTCCGCCCCCATCCACACAGAGAATCTTTAATGGTTTGTTGAGGATGGAGTTGATTGTAAATCATATTGTATGGTCTTCACACTTGATAGTTCCAACTGAACATGGCAGGTTTTGATCTTTAGAGCGTTAGACAGTAATCATCAGAAGACTTTTGGAATAAGGGTGTGAATCCCTCCAGTACGGTTCCAGAACCGTATAGTATCAGTGCTGTTTTGGTGATTGGTGCTGGTCATTAAGCCACTGTATGTTGGTGTTTATTTCAGTCTTTTTATAGATACTGAATCAGGAAAAAAAAAGTCAAAAAAATTAAACAAGGGATTAAAGTAGGTGCGACAAAAAAAAAAAAAAAAAGGTGAGACTTGCAATCCATAACAGGAACACCAATCAAGTGGCGGTTGTCATTTCGTTATGTTACCAGATGGAATTGTCTTCCAAAGCATAGCAGCGAGCTGCCGAGATCTCACCGTCATCTTATATGAATCATTGCTGCAATAACATCCGATATCACTTTTCCTCCCCTTTCTTTTCCACACTCTGGATCTCCCTTTATCCCTCTGAGGCAATTCAAGCTGCAGTTCCTTTGAGGTAATATATGATAATTATGGCGACGCAACATAAGGATATGTAAAATGAGCTCAACTTTCCGCAGCCTGGCTTGCCATTTATTACTTCACAGAAACATACGTGTCGTGTCGTCTTTTGTATTGCTTTTACGAGGGTGGTATTGCGCAACTTTAAAATAGCTAATCACTTTTCACTGTTAGGAAATGTGTGTATAAGGCTTATGCATTACCTGGGGTTGGGAGGGAGATCATGTTTAGTATACTGTACTGTATGTAACAGACTTTTTGTTTTATTCTTTTTTTCTTCCTACTGTAGATAGATAGCACGTATGATGAAAGAAACAACATTTGCATGGTATTTAAAATGTGCTCTTAGCCATATATGTTATACTTGTGGCATAAACCTTCAAGATTTTTATATGACAGGTTCTCAAGCACTGTGTGTCACCTTGTACCTACCAGGTCCAGGATCGATTCCCGCCTCGGGTCTGTGTGCATGGAGTTTGCATGATCTTCCCGTGCTTGATGCGTTTCCTCCTACAGTCCAATGGCTAATTGGCGTTCCCAAATTGCCCGGAGTGTGTGTCCAGAGTGTATCCTGCCTCGTTCTGTCCGCCTCGTGCTCCTGGGATAGGCATCGAGCCCCCTGTGACCCTGTACACAGGATAAAGCAGTATAGATGATGATGAGTGAGTGAGGGTTTTCCTACTTTTTTTTTTTGCACATAATCTGGACAGATTAAGTCACTAATGCTGGTACAGGGGAAGCTCAGTGGTTAAGGTGTTGGACTACTGATCGGAAGGTTCAAGGTTCCAACCCCAGCACCACCAAGTTGCCACTGTTGGGCCCTTGAGCAAGGCCCTTAACCCTCAAGTGGTCAGATGTAAAATGGGATAAACTTAACTCGGTCTAGATAAGGACGTTCTGTCAAATGCTGTTAATGTAAATGCACATTGGCCCAGATAGTTTTTTTTAATCATGTACAGTATTATTTAGATACATAAGTTCAAAGAAGTTGTTTATTTAAAAAAAGAAAATATTTATTTTCATGTGTCATGTTTTGTCTACTTTGGATTATTTTGTCTTCATGGCATGAGAAAACAAGAAAACAGTTTCCTTACCTTCCTAGGTCGGCTGAAGGTCACCAGTTATACCACTGGTAATGGATTCTGAGCAGTTATAAGGGATGTTGCGGTTTCTATGATGCTCTTAAGACATGTTTTAAACTGACATTTCTATTATTTCTTTCTACAGACAGCAACTATTAGTAGTGCGGATAGTAGGATTGGATAGTTCTAGTAATAATTAAGACATGGGATAAGTTTCTATACATTTGCACATTCAAATTTGCTTTAACCTCCAGGGTCGAGGGTTCGATTTCCGCTTCGAGTCTGTGTGCATTTGCATGTTCTCCCTGTTCTTGGTGGGTTTCCTCCAGGTGCTCCGGCTTCTTTCCACAGTTCAAAGACATGCGGATTAGGATAATTGGCGTTCCCAAATTGCCCTAGTGGGTGAATGTGTGTGAGTGTGTATGTCAACCTGTCCAGGCTGTGCTACACCTTGTGCCCTAAATCTCCTGGGATAGACTCCAGGCCCCCCGCGACCCTGTATACAGGATAAAGTGGTACAGACGATGAGTGATGGCTACAACATTTGCTTGACTCCAGGCATATAATAATAAGAAGATGAAGAAGAAGACCTGTTGTAATCCCATATTTCCACTAGGGGTCAGGGTTGCACCATACCATTCTCACTCACTCTCTCTCTCTCTCTCTCTCTCTCTCCCTCCTGATAATTGTCCATTATCAATTGTCTCTTAATTAAAAGTGGGAGGGAAAAGACAGATAATTGCATCCCTACACTGACAACAAGATCTTTCTTTCTCTATCCATCTCTGCTTCCATTTGTCCTTCTGCATACCGTTCTCGACCCATCCCAAGCAGTTTCTTTATCCTGTGACATTTTGCATCAAATATTTAGTGGCTCTAGGATTGTGTCAGATTCTGCAATGAGGTCGTTCCCGTAACCTGCTGACATCACTGATCTTTGAAGCAGAGTCATATAAAAAATTCTAAATTATTATAGTCAGATAGATCATTGCGGTTACAGTATGTGTGCTGCAGGATGGAAGTGTATAACGCAGCAATTTGCCTACTATAACAAAGTTAAATGTATTAATGAGTGACACTTTTTTAATTGTTTGTAGTTAGTTAGGTCTGAAAGACACGTTTGTGCTCTCTGTTCTCACTTACCCTATAGCAATGATAGCAATTCCCTCACCAGGATCTCCTTTTCTTGCTCTTTCAAAAACACAGTTTGACATTTTAATGACAAGCAAAAATGTAAAAAACATTTCTCTTGTCAAGACTTTTTTTTCTGCTGGGAAACTTTACAAAGCACCAAAGCGCTGATACTCAAGGCTCCTTCCATAAATCGGATAAATGTCGCCTAACTAAAAAACTTCCCCACATGAATGATGCATTCTTCTTTGTTCAACAACAACGCATTAAGGTTTTTTTTTTTTCCTGCTTATTATTAGCCTACGTCTATGTGGAGTACTCAAGTCCCTGTGTATGAGCTGTTGCTATAGCAACAGTAATGCATTAGAATAAGCAGCATATTATTCATATTAATCTATCGCTACTATCTACATTATAGCTGGAGTTACTGTCTGAGGCATGCAGTTCTATATAAATAATGCACCTTCTGACCAATCAGATTAAAGAGTGCAATCACACTGTTGATAAACGATGATAAACTGTTGGTTCACCTACTGTAGGTGAAAAAGTGAATTTTCAGTTTTTTTTATAATACTTAGTGCTGCTTATCTTCCAATCCATGTTTAATTTTTTTGTAAACATGCATACACATTTATATTTTTATCAGGTTAAAAAATTCTGAAATACATATTTGCTAAATACAGTTTGATGCCCTTTTATGTAGTGTCCGTAATTTCTTGAATTCACATCTTTCATTGATCTTAATTGTCTTTCAGATAAAACTTGAACAGTTTAGATTTCACATGAAAAGACATAAAGCTGAAAAAATGTGTTTTATTCTAAAATGCAAAATTAAGAGGATTTGACATGGTTACGGACTCTACAAATTTCTTTTTTTTTTTTTTAAGCTTTTTAAGCTTTTACACACACAAAAAAAAATAAAAGGATGCTTTCATTTAAGCAACAATTTTTGCAGGTCATGTTTTTCTAGAAGTGTACATCAATTTTAGTATTAATACTCAACATATGAATATGAATATGAAAAAATGTGAATAATTTGCATTTCAAATAATTATTCTTGGAAGCAAGACAGTGTAACGCTAAAAAATTGCCTTTTTTGAGGCACATACTGTATAAAATCATCTCT
This sequence comes from Clarias laeviceps, assembly GCA_030014305.1. Lineage (NCBI taxonomy): Eukaryota > Metazoa > Chordata > Actinopteri > Siluriformes > Clariidae > Clarias > Clarias laeviceps. Next base: position 6,746,453 of record JAQMYJ010000018.1, on the reverse strand, counting down.
CCAAAATGGCTGAAGAAAACTTCCAATTTTTAGGGAAGCAAGATTGGTCACTTCCATGTTGCATAAAATTCAGAAGTAGCTTCTTTTCACACATTTTCTTTATTATATGTATAAAAAAATAAACTCAGCACCAATACTGTGTTCTGGCTGAGTGTTTACATGAAATTGTGATTTATTGTGGCAGGATTACAATTGTATACAATTAAATCACTGCAGGAAATGGATTAGTGGTCAGTCCCACATGTCTGGTGTTGGCGGTTTGAATCTGGCCGGCATGTTCTTCCTAATTTTGGTGTGTTTCCTCCAACAGTCCATAGATATGAGCTATAGGGAGAGTCGCACATTTACCCAAAGTGTATGAATGTGTGTGTGCTTGTGCCCTGTGATGGGTTGGAACACCATGTCTTGTACTCTTGCATAGGAAGGGGATAAGTTCCATGAGCTCTAGTGACCCTTCACAGATAATGATGTGCAGTAAATATATACGAAATAATAAATATGTTACATTGTTTTGGGTCTTTACTGTAAAATGCGCAGGTGTAAATGACCTGATGCTCATCTAACTCTGATGAAACTACCTATTCTGAAATATCATTCTTTAATTCAATTCAATTTTATTTATATAGCGCTTTTAACAATGGTCATTGTCTCAAAGCAGCTTCACAAAAATAAAAATA
>JAQMYJ010000018.1:6714720-6745676 GCA_030014305.1 Clarias laeviceps | reverse complement strand
AATCTCTGTTGTTGACACCAAGATTGTAACCATTCATTAAAGGCAAATAATCTACTGAACCTCTCGATTCCTCGCTGGAATGTGGGAAGCGGTCCAGATACGACGATCTTTACCATGTGCCTGCATCTCCCTACTGTCTGCTTCGCAATTTTTTTTCCCACCATCCCGACTAGTCAACGGCGCCCTACAGCAAAGGCTAATAAATCTATTAGACAGCTAGTCCATGCCACCCTTTTGTGCGCGTGCATGCACCCGCTTAATGGCATGGAAGCCTCAGCTTCTCATATGCAAAGATAATATCATTTATGATGAAGGAGTTGCTGCGTATTCTTATGCTAATTCCACATCATTAGAACAAAGACAGAAATCTGCTTGTATCATGATTTCAATCATAATGACATGAATGAATTATTCATACTCTCGTGTATTCTCAACGTTTGACTGCTCAGCGATCTGCTAATAAAAGAACGCGGAGCACCATTAAGATCCACAGCTTCAATATGTATAGCGGATTATCAACTCTATTATCATATGATGTTTAATTACACTCACATCAGCGATGTAACGTCACTCTGTTTTATTAGCACATCTTTCCTCCCGGTCTTCTTTACTGTACACACTACTGCAACCATAAATCTGCTATGTTGGGTGTAAGAGTGAGAAGAGAGGGGGGAAAAACGCTCTTTTCTAAACTATAAAGAGATCAGGCTTTTAGGCGAAGCTGCAACCTCCATGCCAACACCACTATTGTGTGTGTATGTGCACTTACCTTCCCAAACCCATTAGGTTGTGCTGTACTTTATGAATACGCAAAGCTTTGGATTACAGTTGCCAAAGAGAGACAAAGGGAGAACGGAAAGATAGAGGGGAAACGTAAAGGAAGTTCCTGATCTTGTGCGAGATCCTGCTGTTCTGTTCATTGGAATATTAACACAGCTGATGTGTTGGGGTACTTTGGATGAGCTGTAAGATAAATAAGTTAGGACATCTTCATGTCTAATACAAAATCAGCAACTATACTTGAGGTTTAAACTGATAAAGTAGCATCAGCATCATATTTTTAAATTACTAAAACATGAAAAACATAACCGTACAGTTTGGGTGATGCTTGCGAAGCAAAGCATCACTTGTATTATCTTGCAGACTTTTAAAAAATTATTCTTCAAGTACAAAAGTTTGGCGTGTAACGTTTGTCGTAGACCCATGGAAGAGGTGTCAAATCGTGCTGCTTATTCTGGAATGAGGTGCTATGACTTTTTCTTAACATTGAGACCAACTTTGATGGATTCTAATGCAGAGCAAGAATTTTGTAGAAATATAAAATTTACCACATTTGAACACACTTCAAGAGGTGCACAAATTTGCCTAATTGACATATTATGGTGAAGGTACTCGCTATTGAAACAGGAAGTGCTCACATTTGCATTGCCTGCTGTGGTAATTTCCATAGAAACTTTGAACTGTGGATCCCACTGTCATTGAGACATGGACATGGGCTCAGGCAACCAATCAGTTTCTCAGGATCATTGTAAAGCCACGTCCTAGCAACCACTTTAGGGCACCATAGCAACTGATCCCGAAGACCGTCATTATAAAAGGCCCAGAGGGTTGAGTTTTGCCATGGCAAGCACCACTCACATTTTCTTCAGAAAATGTACCTGTCTAGTTTTATTATTAGTCTTCAGGCTGCTCCCGTCAAGGGGTCGCAACAGCAGACCATATGATCCGCAGACATCTTGGAACAGGTTTTAGGCCGGATACCACCCGTCCATTTCATCAGGGCTTGGGACCAGCACTGCATCCAGTGGCTGGGGTTTGGGCATTGGGTGGGATTTAAACCCGGTCGTTCCATATGGCAGGTGAAAAACCTACTACTGAGTCATGAATGTCCCCAAAACCATATCCTTATGGTGAATGTTATAATTTAATGTAAGTTAACTGCAGGATTTCAGTAAGGGTTTAAGTACTACACAGCAGAATATACTGCATATGTATCCTGGACAGGTGCCACGATGGCGTAGTGGTTAGCACTGTCGCCTTGCACCTCCAGGGTCCGGGTTCGATTCCGGCCTCAGGGTCTGTGTGCATGGAGTTTGCATGTTCTCCCCTCCGGGTACTCCGGTTTCCTCCCACAGTTCAAAGACATGCAGGTTAGGCTAATTGACGGTCCCAAATTGCCCATAGTGTGTGAATGAGTGTGTGTATGTATTTGCACCCTGTCCAGGGTATCCCCCATCTTGTGCCCCTAAGTCTCCTGGGATAGGCTCCAGGTCCTCTGACACCGTAGACAGGATAAAGCAGTATAGATGAAGAGAGAAATGAGTGAATCCCAGACATGCACCTAATATTGTTGGTCTTCTTTTAGCTGCTCCCATTAAGGGGTCATCACAGCAGATTTGATTTTGCACAGGTTTTTGCATCGGATGCCCTTCCTGAGGCAACCCTTCCATTTTTATCCACGCTTGGGACCAGTATTCGGGTTGCCTTCTCCCCCAGTGCCTGGGTTTGGGGGCATCATCTGGGAAGCAAATCTGGGGCTTCTGCGTAGCAGATGAGAAGCCTATTGCTGAGACACCAATGCTTACATTTGTACACTGTAATTAAAAACCATATATCTCATACTTTCTACATAAATATATAAACTATACAGGCAAAGAATTGGAAGCACCTGAACATCACACCCATATGTCCTTGTTGAAAATCCCACTCTGCACTTACAGAAGTTCCCCCTTTCATAAGAATCCCAATTCTTCTGGGAAAGCTTTCCACTAGATTTTGGAGAGAGGGAGGGATTTGTGCTCATTCTGCCACAACAGCCTCGGTGAGATCAAGCGCTGATATGGTGCAGTCGGCAATCCAGGTCATCCCAAAAGTGTTCAGTGTTCAGTGAGGCTGTAGTCAGGTTTCTCAAAGTCAGTTTGCAGAAAACTCCAGTTCTTCCACTCTAATCTTCAGTTTGTGCACGAGAACATTGATGCAATGAACATTTAACATTTAAATTTCATTAGAAATTGTACTTTCACACATGCAAAACAGTATATATATATATTTATATATATTTATATATAAAAGCACATGCCTCTAAATTTGTGGCAACAAATTGAACATACATACATGCCTTATTATACAGCATGAGATTGGACAGAATTTGACGCCTGAACCCAGATTTCACTTTTATTAGCGCATGCACGTGTATTGAGACGGTTGACATGTCGCTCCAATTATGGCAGAAATATTGTGCCATTTTTAGTTCGGCATAAGAAACGAAGAAAATGTCACTCAGTAGGATTGCTTGTTATACGGTAATGATGATGGGTACAGCATCAGCAGTGACATGGTTGTGGACGGTCTGCACGCGTGCCCTTCTTTCCACGTGTGCGGGCTCTTGCACGACTGCCGGGATTTCAGTTCGAATGTGGATTTTGTAGACTGTGAGTGAAAAGGGATTGTACTTATCGCTTTGTTGCATCAGCAGTTACAGTTTCCAGGTCCTGAGAAAAAAAAAAAAACATGGAAGAAAATGAACATAGCAGAACGGACAAAGAGGATTAGAGTAAGAGAGGGGTGCTGGGGTTGGTGCAGAGTTATCACATACTGTAGAATGCAACAGTATGAAAGTCCTAGTATGTGATGTATAGTGATAAAAACAAGATGAAGAAGATAGAATTTTTCACAATAGCTACATTTTCAATATCTTGGTACAATGGTGGCTGGAATTGGGTGGGATATATTAGGAAGAAAGTCAAACTTTTTCCTAAAGTTGATGTGTTTGAAGCAGAAAAAATGGGCAAGCATTAGGATCGCTTAGTGACGAGGGCCAAATTGTGATGACTAGAGGACTGAGTCAGAGCAACTCCAAAACTGCAGGTCATGGGTGGCCAATCCTTACTGATGCACATGGGGGGTGAAGCCTGGCCCGTGTAGATCCAACTACCACTCAAAAGTTTGGGATCACTTGCAAAGTTCTTTGTTTTCCAAAAGAAACACATTTTCATGCAATTCATAAACACTTTTATCCAAACAATCAAAGCTACCTAGAATTCTCACTTTAATGGAGCGGCCAGCACAGTCTCCAGATCTGAGCCCTACTCAGCTGTTGTGGAAGCAGCTTGACCGTATGGTACTGAGGAAGACTCCATCAAGCCAATCCATCTTGTGGGAGATGCTCCAGGAAGCATGGGGTTAAATCTCATCAGATTATCTTGAACAGCTAGAATGCCTTTGGTCTGCCAGGCTGTAATTGCTGCAAAAGGTGTTTGTTTTTGGGGGGAGTTTGCAGAACACATTCAACATTTCCATCAAATCATTTTTTTTTTTAAACAATGTCAGCATGTCTTGTTCTTTTGCAATATTTTCTACTCAGATTAATTTTGTGTGTGTGTTTTTAGTGTGTTTGCACTAGTGCGCATATATGTAGAGAGTGTTTTCATTAAACTACCTTATTAAATCATAACTTGTAAATACATAGTATAGCAAAATCCAGATTTATACCGAACACAGCATAATCATAGGCATAGCAGAGTTTTGTGTGTTTGTGTGTGAAGCTGGTGTGAGAATGCAAATGATATAATTGCTGTGTGGTTAGAGACTCATTTACGGTTGGAACTTGTTGACTAAAACATTCTAAAAAGCATTCATGGATGGTAAAATTAACAACAAGGCCAAAGTCTTTAAGCTCTCTGAGCAGTCGAGCTTTTAGTTATTTATTTATTTATTTCAACATTTACATTCGCAGCTTCGACTGCCAGCCCAACTCATCTTGCTCATGCAAGATATTTCTTTATTTAAAATTTTTTCAAAGAGGCGTCCCATATTTCCTCTGGTTAAAGATCTGAATTATATAATAAAGTGGTAGCTGGGAGCAGAGAATGACCAGATAATTATAATACTACCTAATTATACATTCTAGCTTTCAAAAAAAAAAATTTCCCATCCAGAGTCATAACCGTAAGTGGATTGACAGAACGAAATGTTTTTTTTTTGCAAATCCCAGTCAACCGTTTTTTCTTCCTCGGAATGCTCTGACATTAATGTTGTTTTAAACAATACATTTCACAGCCCCCACACTGTTCACTGTTCACACCTTTTTTTTTTTTTAAATTATGTAAGGAATAACACTCCCCAGATTGTGTGATTATACAAACCGCAGTGATGGTGTGACGCTACCACCCCGAAGTAGATTATATTCATGTCAGTGCACACTCTTCTGCTTATACCGCAACAATTCACCAACAATCTGATTTTTAAATGTTAAACTGTTTATAGTTAAAATTTAATGGTGTGGAAAATCGGCATCATAAGTTGTCTCCTGTTTTCATGTTTATCATTTTACAGAGAAATCAAAGAGGGTTAAATCCTCTGCAAACTTTGCAATGCAGCATGACTGTTCCAAAGTGTTGACACCTGAGACTCCTTTCATGTGGGTCTTCAGTGACTGTACAAACAAAAAAAAAAAACCTCTAGAAAGAAAAAAAAAACTGCTTTTTGTCCTTTTCCCATTTTTGTATTTTAAATGGCAGTTAGATTTTCCCCCAAATGTGACATCATATAAGAAGATACCCCTTCCTCAGGTTGTTGCTCAGCTCTGCTGTTCTCTAGAGGGGCGTGGGGATACAGACACTAAAATGATGCGTTTGGAGAAGGAGTGAAATAAAGGGAGTTTGAGGTACCTGTATAAAAAAAAAAAAACCTGCTCTGTGTTAATTAGCTATTTAAAGATCCCATATTTTACTATTATGTTCGCAAGTTAACACAGGTCTCCGAGCTCTACTAAAGTGTATGTGGGTGTTGTTTCTGTTATTATGATGTTATTATAATTATTGTATGCTTTTGTTATTACTGTATTAAATTATAAGTTATTACATTCAATTATTATTATGTTGTATGCTGGTATTACAGAAATGTTAATATATGAGAATTTCTTAAAAATATGCCAACTGCATATTCTGCAAATGTATACATTTTGCAAGAGTTTTGCTTCTTCTTCTTTATGGTTATGGACGGTACTGTATGACCACCCACTGGACTGAAGTGTAGAGCAGAAGAGTGGCAGGAAAGAAGGATTATCGCTTTGTAGGAAACATGACATTGAAACAGATACTTTTAATACTTTCGAATACTTTTTTATTTTATTTTTTTGAATTTCTCTCCCTAATTTAGTCGTATCCATATCCTCCCCCGGCACTAAGCGGCTCCCATATTAAGGCTACTACTACCAGTGAACCATGTGACGCCAGCCGACCGCATCTTTTTAAACTGCTTGTTCTTACACCGTTAGGGGCGGCGAAACACCCTTGGAGGATAGCGCTACCTACTCTTTCTGCTTGAGTGACCTCACAGATGCCCATGATTGGCTGTAGAGCTGTAATTGATGTGCGAGTGCTGTGACCCACCCCACTGATAGAGCTTAGCCATTCAGCTCCCCCCGGCTGCAAGAGGTTACAGCATCACCCGGGAATCGAGCTAGTGATCTCTGGATGACCACTGCGCCACTCAGGGGCCCTTACTTTTTAACACTTAACACAAATTCCATTGACTCTACAGTCTACCAACAATTCACAGATCAAACATTGAGCTATCAGTCATACTGCATTACCTTTGTGACTAGTCATACTGCGGATTTTAGAATATACAGTATATGCGATCTCCATCCATCCAGGAACATCTCAGTAGTCCAACTAGCGACCGTGGAGGCAAATGGTTTACACACTCCAGGCAATTTGGGAACACCAAGTACACTAAACTGCATGTCTTTGATCGGCAAAGTTTTGGTCCTGGAACCCAATTTATTTATAAAAACTGACGAATGACACACACAGTGTGAAAGAGTGTCGCGGCTCAAGGAAGCTGCAATTTCCACCAACGATCAGCCCTAGATAGTGTCACATGTTCGCTAATCACTGAGACACACACACACACAGTAATTCACATTCAGATTCATATGCAGTAATGAGCATTAAGGAACAGATTCCTAAGCGTGTTGAGTGCACTGATGCCTGAACGTTATGAAGAGAGGGATTATGAGTGTAATTAAAGTGACTGTGGCAAGCGCTTGTGTCTTGAATTTTCCTGTTCAGAAATATCTTTTTTACTAGAGAGTCTTCTTCTTGCTCTCCTCGTTTTTAACGGCGGTTTTACTTTTTCCTCAGTAGGCGTGAATCTGAACTTTGCTGGAGTTCAGTTTATTTTGCAACTTATGTAGGAGCATCTTGGATCGACTTAACAGTGTGAATTGTGAGCGTTTTTGTACCCCAGTGACTTACACACACTTTATTAACAGATAAAACATACAACATGCCTGAGTGTCATGTATGAAGTGACTTGTTGTGTGTGTGTGCTTGTGTGCTTGTGTGTGTCCTGTCGGTTTGAGCTGCCACTGATTTTACAGATGCTTCTTGGCTTTCCTGGAGGAAAAGATCCTGGTGTGTAACACGGTGTATGTGTATGTGTGTGTGTGTGTTCCACCTTGGTGTAATGGTTAAAATGAGATGTTTTACATCTTTAAATGACTGTCCTTGCATACAAATAACACACTGAATGGTTATATTGCAAGTAGGTTTTTTTGGTTATTTTGCAAAGAAAAGTTTTTTTTTTTTTTTTTGGGTACGATCCAAGGAATCGATCCCTCTCCCACCAATACTGTATGTAAAAACAATCTTGTTTCATGTCAGAAATGTGACTGCATTTATCATCGAATGATTTCCGTTTCTTATAAATGTAATAGGATTATGCTCATCTTCCCTGGATATAAAGTATATTCCATTTAGTTTGGCCTCAATCTGTATCTACAAAAGGTTTTATTATTCCAGTCGGATTATTAATGAATTATTAGGCAGCAGTTGGAGCTTCTTTCTTCTCACCAGGCACTGTATTTGAGTCAGCGTCACAATTTCTATTCAGAAAATCCTATGTTTAAGGTCGCTTAGGGAAAGGTGTAGGAACGGTAAAAGGAAAAAAAAAGGTCTCTTGATGCAATTAATGCATTCAAGCAGTCGATCATAAATCACTTTTGTCTGGTGTCTTCTCAACCCAGCTCCATCTTCATTTACATGTGTTTTAAAGTCTCACAAATTCAATAAGGTACTCCCGTGAATGCAGCCAGCATATGCCAGAAGCCCATGGTGCATGTTTAATTCACCCATTTTCAGAAAAAGGGAAGGAGAGGGAGCGAGAGAGAGACTTCATTAGTGGGATGTGAACAGACTGGCGGATATTTCATTTGAAATGGGAGTTAACTAAGATGCATGAACCAAGCCGCAGACTGGTGGAACCCTGGAGCGCCAGTGTTATTCAAAAACAGGCCTTAATTTTCTTCCGAGTGTGAAATCGAGGGCTTCCTCTATCGATGTCTCCACTTCTCATGCCCTAATCACTGTGAGCTGATAACGAAAAAGCAGGGTGACCCATAAAATATATTTTATCATTGAAAGAAAAAAAGAAAAAATAATATTAAATATAAAATAATTGCAAGCAACCATAAGCGGGCCCAAGCACCCTGCAACATCGCCACATGGGCGCAACAGAAAGACAATGGGCATTTAAAGAGGACATACCAATAACATTATGACATCATTTTAGAAAAGGGGGAATTTTATGTCTAAAATTCTAATTTTATGTCTTTATGTTTATCATCTATAGATCTAAAATCATCTATAGATATATAGATATAAAAGTTATTAACCACTTTTAGGCATAAGTTTAAGGCATCGTCATGGCTGACCCATTTGAGATATCAAAAATCCCTCTGCAATTTTGCATTCTCAATGTATTGAGATCACAGAGACCTGGTTTGTTGGCGATCGTATAAATCCGCTAGGAGGAGTACATTAAAATCTACTCGGTGCGTTTTGGCAACAACACAAAATAACTGATTTCCTGTTGAGTGGAGCCCATGACATGCAATGCAAAAGGTGTTCAGCTCAATAAGATCTAAATGTGTACCAGATTTCGAGCAAAATCTTGTGTGCCACGCCTGAAGTCCAGACTCTCAGGCATCCTAATGGCAACAGCTTCCAACCCTGTCTGACAATTTTCATGCCTTTATAAACATGTTAAGACTCCTCAAAAAGGTGGGGGAAAAAATCCTTAGAAGAACAAGAGGGCCCTTCACACTATGACATACAGTAATAGGGCTGATGTCATAGTGCTTGGACCCTAATAATGATAAATACAAACTCCACACTGCCTAGAGGCGGGAATCGAACCCAGACCCTGGAGGAGCAAGGCGGCAGTGCTAACCGCTATACCACTGTGCTGGCAATAATAACCATTATCATATAAAGCCATTGGAAACATCATGAAGTTGATGTTTCCTAGGAAAATGGGGGTGCCACTCACATCATACTAAACTTTTATTCTTTTTCACCTATACACTGTATGTATTAAACATGAACAGCACAATTATATTTTGACTAAGAACGGGACAGATCCAGATCTGCCTTTCCTTCCTTTCTCCTTGAATTTTGATGATCATCATTGCCAAATGCACCTTCAACACTTTCAGCTCAAATGAAAAAAAAACAAAACAAAACTGTAATTCTTTTGAAAAACTTTGAACATGACGTGAGCTTTGTTTTCAGTGGAGAAACACTGAAAGTCTCCTGTTGGGGAAATTTTTTTTTTTTTTTTCTATCGTTGCAAATAGGATTGGAATATCAGCGTTATTGTAGACTCCATCCATATAGTATCATATCTTAGGCTTTGCCTCTGTAGGGAAAACTCGACTTCTACTGTAGATAACACAGTTCATCCATCACATCGCTGCCACACTTAATGACAAACGTTATCATGAACTGTCCCATGTGTGTCTGAGAGAGAGAGAGAGAATGGAAAAGTCTTCCCATCTTTGAAGCAAGGTTTCTCCCTCTAGGACAAAGGAACTCATCACTTCTTGTAGCAGCAGACCCCCGACACACACACATCCTCAGCCTATTGGATATTCAGCTGTTCAATAGGACTCCTTTCCAATAGAAGAATTTGCTTCCTCTGAGACCCTTTGGATGTTAAAAAAAAAAAAAAAAAAATGAATCATTTAACTCAGACATGTATACGGTGCAAATCATTGATCTGGATATGAACATCCACAGCAATAAGGATTTTTAAAAATTTTATCTCATTATATATTTTAATGCATGTCGGTGACATCCTTGCGTTTTTATGATGCAGTATCATTTTACAAAGCGGAATTAGCACTTCACTTCAAACCTGAGATCATGTGCGTTTAACTTCCTTACTTATTATCCCCTGCATTGATTGCACACTTAAGCTTTCTATGAAATCCAGTCACGATTGTGTTTTAGAATGTGTGCAACTTCTGAACTTTCCCAGACGACTTATTCCTTGTGTATTGATGATATATCTGACTGTTTTGTAGCTAGCCAGGGGCAATAAAGATGAAGAAGCAGAAGTAGGAGAGATGGATGGATAAAGAGATGAATGGATAGAGAAAGGGAAACTGATAAGACAGAACGAAAGGAGTGGGGATATAAACGTGCAGTTAAAACGGCTGCAAATCAGGACAAACTGCGACATTGTTACAGCCACCATTTTAAGTTGCTTGTAAACAATGATATGTGAGAACTTTTTTTTTTTTTTTGTCCAGAAAAATTGTACCGTATAAGAGTGCATTCTGATCAAATGAAGCTGTTTTATGATGCCTTAAATAAGCAATACATTTTATTAAGTTTGTGTCAAGATTATATTTCAGATACATACTGTATGCACTCGCAATATGGACAAAAGTGTTTAGCCGAACCTGCAGTGACTTTGTATGCAAATACATATATTTCAATATAAAGTCAGTTCCCCAGTTGGTTTCGCAATATATACAACACCGTCCACTCTTCTTGGAAGGCTGTCCACAAGATTTTGTAGTTTTTCCTAAGGGAATTCATGCCCATTCATTCTATAGAGCATTTATGAGGTCAGGCACTGATGTTGGATGAGAAGGCCTGGCTCACAATCTCCGTTCCAGTTCATCCCAAAGGTGCTCGATGGGGTTGAGGTCAGGGCTCTGTGCTCGGGCCGGTCAAGTTCTTCCACAGCAAACTCATCAAAACCATGTTTTTATCGTCCTTGCTTTGAACATTAGCGCACAGTCATATTGGAATAGAAAAGGCCTTCCACTAACTGTGGCCACAGATTTGGAAGCATAGTGTTGTCCAAGATGTCTTGTTATGCTGAAGCATTAAGATCAGCCTTACCTGGGGATAAGGGGGCCTAATAGAAACATCTCAATTCAATAATTAACAGGTTTGGACATATACCATGGATTCCAACGGGGGCCATTGAATTTATTCCCATTTTTATGACCTTGGTAGGACCTCCAGTCAACATTCACACATGCGTCCACACACTACGGGCAATTTAGAAATGCCAGTTAGCCTAATCTGTCTGTTTTTGCACTGTGGGAGGAAACCCACCAAGCAAGGGGAGAACATGCAAACTCACAGACTCGAGGTGGGAATTGAGCCTGGTCCCTGGAGGTGCAAGGTGACAATGCTAAACACTAAGTAGAAATAAAAATATTAAACATTGCGTTTAAATGTGGCAGATATTCTCATTACAGGCTAACTATGTTACAGCTACTGTAGTTCTCTTGGTTCATCACAAATTTTAAACATAATGCATTTGGTGAGTGACTTCACAGTTAATTTGTCATATTTTTTCTATATGGTTCCTAATACCATTCAGAAACTGAACAACCCTCAGTGTAACCACGGACACACAGACTGATCTGGTTATTTAGTTCCAGTCATCACCAGTCAAGAACTTTCACATTCCCTGGTTCCATATGATGCCATCATCACCTTCACCGTTCACAGGCATTCACTTCTTATCTTCCAGGGGCACTAATTATGAACGATGGCTTGCCAAGACTATCTGACTCCCAGGCTTGGGAAAGAATGACTCCATTCTAATTAACTCAGGACAAAGGGGAGAAGCATATGAGGGAATTAGACACTACAGTTCAGTTTGATTGGCTGTCGTGATTGGAGGAGGTTGACAGGGACACATGGGGTAAAGGTTAGAGAAGTTAATAGCGCTCCGTTAGATCTGATGTCTGGGAAGAGTGGGAGGATAAAATTAAGCAATATCACACATGAGAGAGTGGTGTTGTGGTGCATCTGAGCACCGATGTGATGCAGTCATAGACACGAGGCCGTGCTGAAGATATCATTCGAGTGTGATGTTGCTTTTATACAATAGTTCTACAAGCACCATTTATTATCAACAGATTATGATTTGTGTGTTTATTTAACCTGCTTAGTGAAAGTAGTTTCAGCCTAAAGCTGAGATGTTTAAACCATAGAGTTGGTGGATAGTCCTGTAAATCTCGCAAGTTTCTCTTTATGTCTCCTGTTATTCTGCTTTAGAATATCAGCTAATGTAAAGGGTTCCATGGTTGGATCCCAAATAGCCTTCAATGAAAAGCTAGTGCTCCATGTAGGCTGTACAATCCCTTGTTCCACATACCAAGTAACGCCCTTGATAAGGGATTAGAGAGGGATTTGGGATTCAGCTTTGTGTTAGACGCTAGTTAGCTTTGTATCTTGCGATAGCCATGAACAGAACAACGCTTCTAATTTGTAGAAACAATTACTAAGGAGACAAAGTATTGTTTATAATGACGTAACGTTATCAGATGTATTTTCTTGTTGAAAATGCCTTCACTGCTTTTCAGTACTGAGGACTGTTCCGACCTACTTTCATGAATGATTGTTAGAAAATCTGTGACGCGTAGTGATGCATACTGTGTAGTTAAATGTCCCAGTGCTGTTGTGCTCTATATCAGCACTCATTGAATGCCTCTCGTCTAATCAGATTACTCAGAATTCTTCATGTCCAATTTGAAAACTAATCAAAAAAAATCCAACCCTCAGGCCAAAATGCAAGTTTAATAAATAAATTACTCCGTTTTATAGATATGTGAGTTGGAGTCCGAGTCCACATGTACTGTAGAATGTCACAACTATTATTACAATGAAAATAAGAACAATTCTTTGTGATGTTTCACTTGTGAAGTCCAGCTTTTTTAGGGATGTTCAATGAGAGTGTAAGGGTGTGTTTTTTTTTTGTGGTTGTTATGCAAGCACAAAAATAAGGCCATGATCATAGAGTTGGTGTACTGTATGTGTATGGTAGCAACATTAGCTATTTTTCTGAGCACTGATGCAGAAAATAACCTGGCAAAGAGAGGCATGCCTGTAAAAGTTGTGGTTAGGCATGCTGTGTTGCTATACTGAATATGATCCAGCAGCACAGAGCAATTATATTTTTGTCCTAGTATATGTTTAGATTTCATATACAGATTTCACAGTAATGTTTGTAATCTTGTCTGATATTTTTGTGTCTACAGAACGTGGAGTTTATATGAGTCAGTACTTTTTTCAGTGGTCAGTTGTCCTGTAGAAACACATTACACATTGCAAACTCTTATTCCTTAACAAAGTTCATCATGTTGTTAAAAGTCTTCACAAAAGAGTACAACAAATAGGCAGGATGATATTGGATGCTGCTAAAAAGAAGATGTATGTCCCCCCTTTGGCACCAAAACAGTGATGACCTGTATGTTCTGACACTTTCCTTTTGGAACCAGCATTAACCTTTTCCTCAATTTGATCTACATTAGCTCTTCTATTGGATCAGACTACACGGGCCAGCCTTCGCTACCCATGTGCATCAAGTGAGTCTTGGCCACCCATGACCCTGTCTCCAGTTCAAAGGTTTTCCTTTCTTGGATTACTTTTGCTATGTTCTGACCACTGCAGCCCAGGAAGATCCTACAAGAGCTGCAGTTTTGGAGTTGCTTTGACCCAATATCTCAATACCATGCTGTCTGGAAGTGGGTGGGATATACTGCATTAGGCAGCTAGTGAACCCTTTTTTCCTGAAGTTGATGTGTTGGAAGCAAAAAAAAATTTTGGAGTTCCTTTGACAAGGTACGAAATTGTGATGGCTAGAGGACTGGGTCAGAGCAACTTTAAAACTGGTCTGCAGTGGTCAGGACATATCAAAAGTGATCCAGGGAAGGAAAACCGGTGAACTGGCGACAGACAGGGTAATGGGGGAGCCAAGGCTCATGGATGCACATGGGGAGTTCGGTCCAGTAGAAGCGCTAGTGTAGATCAAATTAATGAAAATGTTAATGCTGGTTGTGATAGAAAGGTGTCAGAACACTCTGGTCATTACAGTTTTAGTGGCAAAAGGGGGGGATCTACTCAATATTAGGCGGGTTAGAGGTTTACTTATCTTTATTTTTTTAATGGTTTTTAGTTTGTACATTGCCGCAGGAGTAACACACTGCCAGTTAACATCATAATAAAGATGCTTGTGTGGTGGGCTTTGGTTTGTTCATTTACACTCATTTTTATAGACCAAAAAAATACAAATTTGAAAATTGTAAATTTCTTTTCCAAAGGTTCCAAAAATACCAGAACACTACTGAAACTTTACACATATTCATTTACTGCCATTTTGATCTTTTTTTTTTTTTTTTTATCATTGGAATTTTTAATGTTTTGGAGTGGTACAGTATATTGCCTATTACGAGCAGAATTCGAGCTTCATTTTGAAAGCTTCATGTTTCCTTCTACTTCCGGCTCAGCCGAAAACTGCTTATATACAGTACACGTGTGAATCTGTCTCTTGTGTTAATTGTAATAAATTAACTGAAATCCAACACGGGCAGTTCAGAGGCAATTTGAAACGACTTAGAAGTAATTACTGACATAACGATATCAGGTGTGTTTTCTTGCCGAAAGTGCTTCCGGGACTGGTTTAGTACAGTATGGTCGTTTTGGCACTGGCATCCTGTACAGAACGTCTCTTTTGCCATCCAGAAGTGGGCGGGACCATGGCGGATGGACATCATGAGATCAGGTGTAAAAGGTACATAACGTGATAGTGGACCTTTGCATGCAGAACAATATTCTACTGTATAATCGACTGTCTGAATCATCGGACATACAGTATGTCTTTCCCTTTGATCTCTTTTGAAAGCATATTGATACACAAGTAAATGTCAATAACATCATTCAATAGGGTTAAAATCTTCACTCTATCATAGCCACAATGAATGTCTTAATCCAATCCCAGCTGATTTCTTACAATCTGATCTCAGGGAGAAAAAAAAAAAGGCACCGGATATTCCATCTGATCTCTTCCTTTGTCTCGTACGTCTGTCTCCGATTGTTCTCTCCCTTCCCATCAGTTTTATGTCATCCTCTATCACTCCTCTGTGTCCCCTCATCTACTTTTTTCTTCTCCTTTCTCACTCGCTGTCTCTCGGCTTTATGTCTCCCCTTCCCTCGCTCAACCTTCTAAGTGTACGGAGTAACTCATCAATGCAGAGACACACAGGTAATATCCTGCGTTGCATTGTCCATAAACTTTACTGTCTGGGCAGATCCCTCACTCCACCCCAACCCTCTTTGTCTTTTTACTGCAGTCAATTCAAAGCACAGAAAATATACGTGCATTGCCCCCACCCTCCTCCCCTCCCCTTCCTTAATGCCTGCGAAATAGCCAGGTGCTATAAAAGCCTCCTTAATTGCGCCACCTTGGAAGCGGGAAGAGGCTCCCTGAAGGATGTGCTGCAAAGAACCAGTCGGTGAAAAGGAATCTGAAGCAAGAACATATTTCCAAGAGGAGTTTAAGCAGGGAAAGTTTTACCATGCAAGTTAATGCAGGTAATTTGCTAAAAGTGCTCCCGTATATTATGTAAAGCTTGTCTCATTTGCATAAATAACAGACTGCTGCACTCACCTGGGCTGGGATTAAAGATTGAACTGCTCAGGGAAAGCAGTGATGTAAAGGGATATCTGGTGCAATGTTGTAATTAGGCACATATGTAGCAATTAAGGATTAAGTGACTCATAACGGGCTGATTGGCAGTGGATGCTCTTTGCTTCCTTTCCACCTTTCATGCGCAATTCAAATGAGCAACCTATAATAAATCCCTTGCTGTCAGTCAGTTATCGTTGGTGATTTCGGGAGACAGAAACCCAGACACAATGTTAAGCAAAATGGAAATTCATGCAAATGAGGAATGAAGCCATTTTAAGAGAGTTAGTGGCAAGTAAATGGGAAAAAGGCCTCTTGATATGAATAATAGTGGCGTATGTTTGGTTATGTTTAATGCTGAAATATGCCGGCATTAGTCTGGCTTACTAGACAAGTGATGGCGGGTCTCAAGGGGTTTAGTGCCCCCACCTTTTTCTTTCTGTTGGTCTTATGTTTCTGGTGAGAAATTTGTTCCTTGTCGCAGTTGACTGGAGCCTATCCCATGAGACTTTGGGCATGAGGCAGGGTTCACCCAGGACCGGGTGCCAATCCATCTCCATCGCAGGGCACACGCACACATACTACAGGCAGTTTTGGAATGCCAATTAGCCTAATCTGCATGTCTTTGGACTGTAGGAGGACACCGGAATACCCGGAGGAAACCCATCATGCACAGGGAGAACATGCAAACTCCATACACACTCGAGACATGAATCAAACCCAGACCCTGAAGGTGCGAGGTCATAGTGCTAACCATTATGCCACCATGCCGTCAATGAGAGATTATAAAGTAGTACTGTATATTAATATTACTTCTAATGCCTATAAATAGAGTGATGATTGGCTCACAGAGTTATCACTGCTATCTAGTGGTACTATTATAAAACCATTAATAGACATGTTAAAAGCACATAAATAATATATGTCAAGATTTACATCATGCCATGTCTTTGCTGTCTGAAGAGAGACATGATTAGTTCAAACCAAAAGACATGAATCTTACAGTTCTGTCATTTGTCCTGTTGTGCAGTTTGTACAGTATGTTGACTTGGCATCGCATGATTTGTCTCTTTATTCCATGCATTATTATTTGCACTTTTACATCACTGCAACTTATATAATGTTCTCGGTGTGTTAGCAAACAAATAAACCCAACCTTGTTCAAGGCAGTGATTGATTAAGAATTATCAGTTTTCACAAATGTTGGTGTTATTCTGTGTGGGTAGGTACTGTATACTTGACTAGGAATACTTTATATTCCATTTTAAAATTATATGTTTATTTGTATTTTTACAAAACTAAAAACATGTCTCCTTTAAAATACTAACTGCATTAACACTAACCACAAATAAAAAAAATGTAGATGACAAAAAATCTCTACAGGGTCACAGTGGGCTTGGAGCCTATCCCAGGAGACTTAGGGCACGAGGCAGGGTACACTCTGAACTGAATGCCAATCCATCGCACACTCATTCACACACTAGGGGCAATTTGGAAACGCCATTTAGCTTAATCTGCATGTCTCTGGACTGTAGGAGGAAACTGGTGGAAAGCCACCAAGCACAAGGAGAACATGCAAACTTCATGCACACAGAAGCGGGAATCGAACTCGGACGCTGGATGTGCGAGGCGACAGTGCTAACCACTAAGCAACTAGGCAGCTCAACAAAAAATCTGCTTCATTTTTAACATTTATTGATTTGTTTATTTGGAGCATTAGTGGCGTGGTAGGTTTCTCATCTGCCATGTGGAAGGCCCGGATTCAATTTCCACCCAATGCCCAAACCCCAGCTCCTGGAAGCATTGCCGGTCCCAAGCCTGGATAAAATGGAAGTATAAAACCTGCATAGTTATGTGCTGGTCAGATGGTCCGCTGTGGCGACCCCTCGTTGAGATCAACCAAAAGAATAACAGTGACAACATTTGTTTATTTATTTATTTATTAATGTGTTTTTGAAAGAAAATGAGGGGTGGCCAATTTACTGTATTTCAGCTGACGTTACATAAAGGCATCAAAACCGTTTTCCTAACTGTTGCTAAAAGTCCCATTTCCTGTAAAATATTTACCGTACATGAATCTATTTCCTACAGGTGATTAGTTTCTCATAATGGGGTTAGGGTTCAGTTGAGCAAGTAAGGGTTATTTTCCTGCTCAAAAGCACAACAGCAGAGCTCGCAGACTTCAGTCACTTGAACAAGCCCTTAACTGCCAGTCGGCCATGGTTGCGTGCTTAAATATTTTGTGACATTTTGCTGAAACTGGCAAACAAGTCAAAGGAAGCGATAAACAAAGTACCACCATTGTAAATTATAAAACACACAAGATGTCAGATTTTCAAGTCTTTCTGAATTCTCAATCATTTTATTTATCACCTCTGTATGGCTACGAGCTCCAAACCCTTCACCCACCTCCTGTTCTGCGGGAAGTCTTTATTTTTTTCTAGAAGCAGTAGGCGCATGATTGAAATGGTCTTCGATGCCGAGAGATGAGTTTCTAATCCAGTCGATAAATTTGATCTCCCATCATAACATCACGCAGCAAATGGTCCAGTCATTTTCCGAGCAGAGAGCTCCAACTGGTATAATGCAAATGCGGCTAATATGAAAATATATTGACAAACGAGTGACTAAATTCAGTGAAAGACAAATCATAGAATGGGGCAGAAAATCAATCATGTCCACAACAGATTTTTATACTTGAGAAATAGCATGATGGAGAAGCGACCAGGCGAGTTAAGAAAAACAGATATAA
The DNA here is from genome assembly GCA_030014305.1 of Clarias laeviceps. Lineage (NCBI taxonomy): Eukaryota > Metazoa > Chordata > Actinopteri > Siluriformes > Clariidae > Clarias > Clarias laeviceps. Next base: position 6,727,141 of record JAQMYJ010000018.1, on the reverse strand, counting down.
TGGAGGGAAAGATCGATGATGAACATTTTTCTTTTTCTTTTTTTCACTCCTGCTTAGTGCATTGGGACTTTCGGACATTTACGCATACAGCTTATATATACAGCTTAGAATGCTTAGCATCCATAAGACAGCAGATCTGGACACTTCTTGATGCTGCGTCTTTCCACTGACTGACACTCAGTGAATTTTTTCTTACAGTCTAATATTTTGGACTTTCTGTGCATGCATCTGTGCATTTATTATCTGGATTTATGGAGATGAAATGTCTCATAATTTGTGAGTTTTCACGTTCAGCTGGTTTCCATGAGAAAAATAGGTTTCTTTTTTTTCTATTAAAATTCTCATTTATTGAAGATTTTTTCTCTAAATTACTCAGCATATGGGTATGTTATGGATAGCTAGAGGCAGAGAGTTACTTAATTACAAAAGTATCATTACAAAAGTATTCATACCCCTTGGACTTTTTCACATTTTGTCAAGTTACAACCACAAACGTAAATGTATTTCATTGGGATTTTATGTCATAGACCGACACAAAGTGACATAATTGTGGCGTGGAAGGACTGATAAATGATTTTTTATTTTATTTTTTTTACAAATAATATCTTAAAGATGTGCCCTGCATTTGTATTCAGCCCCCTTTACTCTGATACCCCTAAATTAAATCCAGTGACACCTAATTAGTAAATAGAGTCCACATGTGGGTTAAATTAATATCAGTGTATATATACAGCTTTTCTGTGAAGGAGAAAGCTGCATTGAGTTTCATCTTCTCCACGTGCTTGGTGGGTTTCCTCTGGGTTCTCTGGTTTCCTCCCACTGTCCAAAATCATGTAGATTAAGCTAACTGGTATTCCCAAATTGCCCATAGTGTGGGAATAAGTGTGCGTGTGAATGTTAACTGGAGGTCCTACTACGGTCGTTCAGATGGGAATAAATACAATGGTCACCATTGGCCTCCACAGTCCCTAGTTGGACTACAGAACCAATGGATGGATGGATGGATTCTATTTACTAATTAGGTGACTTCTGAAGGCAGTTGGTTCTACTGGATTTATTTAGGGGTATCAGAGTAAAGGGGGCTGAATACAAATGCACACCACAAATTTTGAAAACTATTTATCATTTCCCTTCCACTTGTGCCACATTGTTTTGGTCTATCACATAAAATCCCAATAAAATACATTTATGTTTGTAATTGTAACGTGACAAAATGTGAAAAAAGTTCAAGGGGTATAAATACTTTTGCAAGGCACTGTAATCTAACACACAGGTTAATGGATATTCCACAAAACAGAGAATTACAAGTCTGTATGTGTGTGAGAGAGAGAGAGAGAGAAGCGGGAGGAAATGCTGGTAAAGCTTGTCCGTGTGCATGAATTTCTGTGAATCCTTTGACTTATTGTCCTTCTCTGCTTGCAGCCACTTTGCTCCCAGTTGAAACAGCAGAAGCCGTGCGGTTCAGCTAATAAGTCTGTAAGGTCGTTTTTCAGAAGTGCTGTCAAGAAACTTTGTGATGTGTTTATTGCACGCGGATTTCTTGAGAGATTCTTCAGATGTTTAAGGATACTTCCTAAAATACTGCAGTGAATGGTGTTACATGGGACCATTTTCTTTTCTAAGGAGAGAAGGTTGAAACCTTTTGTGATTAATGAAAAATTGTAATTAATTGTAATTTAATTGTAATTAAATTGTAAAAATGTATTAATGAAAAATTGTAATTCACTGACACGCAGGTGATAGGAGCACTAAATTGTATGTTTGCCATATCTTAAATTATACTGAATGGTGCTTATAAAACACAATACAGTATTGGTGCTGATTTAATGTTGTTGTTTTTATGTTATACATATAATTCAGAAGATGTGCAGAAGCTACGTCTGAAGTTTATGTAAAGCGGAAGTGACCTATCTTGCTTCCCTAAAAATTTCAAGTTGATAACTGTAGCCGCTTTGGAGAGATGATTTTATACAGTATATGCCCCCAAAATGGCCATTTTTCAGCATTATACTGTCTCACTTCAAACAATATTGAAATTATTATTCATATTTCTTTGAGTATTGATACTAAAACTGGTGTAAGCTTCTAAAACAATATGACCTGTAAAAACTGTTGCTTAATTTTTGTTTTTTGGTAAAAACTAAAAAACTAAGATCTGTAGTGTCTGTAACCATGTGAAATTCATGTTGCGATATCTTAACAATTTGGCATTTTTAAATAATGTACTTTTTTCAGGTTTATGTCTTTTCATGTGAAATCTAAATTGGCCAAGTTTTATCCGAATGACAGTTAAGATCAGTGAAAGATTTGAATTGAGACGTTACAGACACTACATAAAAGGGCATGAAACTGTATTAGGCAAATGTGTTTCTTTTTATCTGATATTAATATAAATGTGTATGCATATGCACTTTTTCGATATATAGCACATCTGCAGTCATTAACAATTAACTGACATGGACAGAAAGAACGAACAAGAAAAACAAACAATGAACCATAAGAACAGTTACACTAAAAGTTTACATTTAGATGGAACAAAGATAAGAAGTGTTGTAGTCAAGTCCAGGATGCCGGTCTAAATAATCTCACCTTTGCATTCAATTCAAGTACAAAGCCTCTAAGCTGGGAAGAGGGAGGGAATTTATCAGGCTACTGAACTGCTTTATGTTGCAAAAGGGCAGCTGGGGAAACATCCTTTAATGTTGGCGCTCTTCTGGAAAAACATTCTGCTAGATTTTGGAGTGTCTCTGTGGAAAATTGGACATTCAGCTCCAAGAGCATTAGTGAGGTCGGGCACTGATGTTGGATAAAGAGACCCAGCACTCAATGCTGTTACTGTATGTGTTATTTAAATGTTATATCATCATAGTTATAAAAAGCACTAAAGACTCATGCATTAAGCACTAAAAATAGGATATTTGTTCGAACTAATATTTCATTTTGTCCTTGTTTATCCCCTCTTCTTCTTTTTTTTCTTCCTCTATTCAGTACCCTATCTTTCTTTTCATCTCTTCTGCTTTTGAACTAATTTCATATTTTACAGTGTAGTACTTTTCAAAATGCTTGTATAGCACTATAGACCCCGCTTTTATATCCTAGGCGGATCGTTATTGCGTAAACTATAAAAAATAGATTTTTTTTATGGAAAAGGTAGTGTTTAGGGAGTGTTATTTTTATACCTTCTCGCCGCTCGCAGAAAGGCAAAAAGCAATTGGATTTTTATTGTCATGTTGCCAGGAAATAAATGGCTATTTCCTTCCCCAGCAATGGCGAGTTTAAATCCGGCTTGTGACTGACAGAGACTTGCGATAGACCAGGTGTCTTACATGATCGAACCCATATGTGTACAAGAGCGAGTATCTTTGTTGTTGTTTTGTTGTTCCACACTTTATTCATTCACTTGCTAATAGAACTTGCTGAACTTGCAAAAACACGAGGAGTGTGTTGGAGTGATGTTGCAGTGAATATCAGCACACTCAAGACTGATATTGCTTTTATATAACAGTTCTACAAACACCATTTTTTTCAGATTGGCAAATTATGAATTGTTTGTTTTTTTGATCGATTGTTTTGCTCCAGCAACATATATAACCAGCTCACAACTGGCGGAACTAGCGTTAGCCTTAAGCTGGCGACCGACGGGTACCGATTGGCAGTGTAATTCCTGTAACAAGTGTGAAAGCACTTTTGAATTCTTATTGGTACGGTTTAGCCAAAAGATGCCAAACGGAGAATAAACCATGGAGTTGGTGGACAGTCCTGGAAATCTCGTAAGCTTCTCTACTTACTTCAACTTTAGAATAGCCTCGGCTAATTAATAGCTCTGGGGTCGAATCGCAGCTAGCGTAAAATGCAAAGCTAGTGTGCTATGTAGGTCGTAGCATCCTTTGTTCCACACACCAAGTTCATGGTTTAAACGATCATTAGGATGCAGAATGACACATATACTGTACTGTAGTTAACCTCCCCAGTGCTGTTATGCTCTATATCAGTACTCAAGGAATGTCTCTCAAACAGATAACACTTGCACAGATTTTTATAACTCCAGGGTCCGGGTTCGATTCCCGCCTCTGTGTGCTTGGATTTTGCATGTTCTTCCCGTGCTTGGTGGGTTTCCGCCGAGTACTCCGGTTTCCTTCCATGAAGATTAGGCTAATTGTGTGAATGAGTGTGTGTATGTGTGTTCACCCTGTGATCAATTAGCACGTTGTCCAGGGTGCTATGCCTAAGTCTCGTGGGATAGGCTCCAGGCCCCTCGCGACCCTGTATACAAGATAAAGTGGTATAAATGACGACTTGCACAGATTGTTGTATTACACTATAATAGACATTAATGATTTAACAGAGTATAACAACGCTTCATCTGTTCATTGTAATATAATTGTTAGAGGTTGATATTCCAGTAATGAAAGCGTGTTAGTTTCAGTCAGTTTAATACATTAATAAGGCACGTACCTGTATGCGGCTGAGCATGGCGTTGGGAAAAGAGCTGACTCACTTCTCAGCAGAGCTCACTAATTAGTGTCTGCAATGCATACGTTATACAGTAAATGAAACAAGATGAACAACACTTTGTATTTTATTATGACTGAATAATAATATACAAAGTGACTATGTCTCTCCAGTGAACATATCAGATAATATAACAATGAAAATAATGATTAGCTGATTATGTATTTGGGCCAAATTTGACGATAACGCTGAGTTTTGTGAACATTTTGATGGCCCACACTGACTGAGTGGTACTGTATGTTCCCAAATGTGAATGAAGTAAATGAAATATATTTGCCAACAGTCATTTTCAGCCAACCAATTGGTTATGTTGTCAGTAGTGGAAACAAAGGTGCAGATACTGTAGCACTTAGTAAAGCTGATAAATACTCAACGAAATGTAAAACTGAAAAAAAAAAACCAGACACGGTACACATGTACAGATACACTATATTGCTAAAAATATTTAACTATTGAAAGCAGGTGTTTCAATCAGACCCCTTATCTTAATGCTCTTGGACAATGCTGCGTTTACTTTGTGGCAACAGTTTGGGGAAGGCCCTTTTCAATTCCAACATGACTGTGCAAGGACTATAAAGATGAGTTTGGTTTGGTTGATATGTTCCTTAACCTCAACCCCATCAAGCACCTTTGGGATGAACTGTATCAGAGATTGCAAGCCAGACCTTCTTGTCCAACATCAGTGCCTGACCTCAAGTTCTCTGAGGACTTGTGACTGCAGTCGCTTGATAGTCCAGGACTGGCATTTCCTACAGTCTTCCTGAGCCTCCAATAACAAACTGGACTCCATTTTAACTTAAAGCCATCAACTGTTATATTGAACTTCCAGCCTCCTAACACACAGTATGACTGCAGATCAATCCCTGCTATCCGGTATCACCCAAATGAGTTGGGGATGGGTTCCCTGTTGAGTCTGGTTTCTTCCTGTTGTCATCTCAGGGAGTTTTTTCCTTGCCACTGTCGCCCTTGGCTTGCTCATCAGGAACAATCTGATCATTTTGATTCATACACATTGACATTTCATGCAAACTTCCATAATTTTGATTGTGTAAAGCTGCTTTGCGACAATGACAATTGTCAAAAGTGCTATACAAATAAAATTGAATTGAATTGAATTGAATTGAATGGGCTTGAACACACCAAAATCTTGTGGACACCCTTTCAAGAAGAGTGGAAGCTGAAAACTCCATATTAAAGTATATTGTATGTATTTGGATACGATGTCATTGTCAGGTTTGGGCAGATTAAATTAAGTTATTAAAACTTAAAGCCTTACCCAAAGGTCCAATATTAGATTTTAGGTTAGTCTTGGTGCTTGAACAGATGCACATGTGCACAACCCTTATTCCAGAATATTAATTAAACTCTAAGCTAGCGCTGACAATAAAGAAAGGTGCAGGTGACAGCAAATTTGCAAGTTTCTGAAAACCGGTTTTCATTTCTCCCCAAGGATACAGTGACCTTAAAAGCTGGAGTATTTGTGAACACCGATACCAGAAACACACTCCGGCATTGCGAGAAGCCATAAGTAGTCCCTACGTAAGTGTAAATCTAAATGTCCTGCTGCACCCCATAGAGATTTCCCACATGCACCTTCTTACTGTAAATGGCAACCCATCACTGCCTAACGGTTCCATTCCATTATGCTAAGTGTTATTAGCAGAATCCTCTTTAGACGTGAGTCTGTAGGGAGGGCTGATGAAACTACACTTCTTGTAACATCATCATCAATTCTCAACGCATCAGCAACTTTACAAAGGGATAAATGTAACATGCCCAGGTGCCATTTCCAGGCTACATTAATTCTTACATAGTAAGCATAGTGTACGTTATGATTTTTTATTTTATTTTTTGGGGTATTTACAAAAAATAAAAATAAAATCCATTCCTGTCATACCTACAGCATTACTGCAAGCTTCTGTTGCCAAGAAAGTTCAAAGCTGCAATGGCAGCATGTTTTTAGTTCGTCATTGAAAACAGAATGTCAATAAGGTAAACATATTAAATCTGATCTGATACCAGTCTGACATTTCATGCCCCAAGACGCAGCATCAGATCAATACCCCAAAACAAAACTTTTGATATCATGATTGAATGGTTGAGCTTGACGTAGGACATCAATGCTGAAGTTTGTGTACCAATACAGAGACAGAGAATTGCACATAATGTTGGACATAATAAAAGTCATACATGTTTATCGTGCATTATATTTTCATGTTATTATTACATATTATGAAATATACAGTATATTTTAAAATAATGTAGTAATATGTATTGACGAAAGTGGCGTTATACAGATGGGATGTTATGGGAAGATTTTATGGGCTGCACTGATATCAGTGCGGTCGTAGGCATGAGGACGCAGACCGAGTGCTGGAGGATTTACAGCCGTGCTGATATTCAGCACAACAGCATGACCTCGAGTGTGATATTGCTTTTATACAACGGTTTCACAAACACCATTTATTATCAACAGATTATGATTTGTTTGTTTGTTTAACAAGTTATTTTGATCCGCCAACATGTATCCTTCTGCGACTGGCAGAGTTGGCGACTGACCAAGAGTTAGTGTACGTAATGGTTATAGAATACCTGATGCGGAATGATGCATATAATTAAACATCTCGGTGCTTTTACCGTCTATTATCACCACTCATGGAAAAGCTCTCGTCCAATCAGATTACTCGGTCCAAACTAACTGTATGTATAATGTACAGTACATCACATACAGTAAAAGGCAGCTAATTTAGAGGCGTTTTGTTCCTGTAAGGTTATTTTTTAAAGAATTTCATTTTAGGTCAGAGTGTGATTGCCTAAATATTTCACTTAAAGTAAGTGCTTTTGAAAAGGTCATCACAGATAAACTTTACTTTATTCAAGAAAATGCCAAGAATCATGAAAAAATTTTACGATTTCCTAAGCACATATAATTTTTATTAGTTTTAGAGCATAATAGAGGACTAAATTATTGTAATTATCATCGACTTACATTTAAATCCTTATATTAATGCTTTTAAAGGATACTGTTTCATCAATACTGTTTCAACAAAAATATTGCGCACTGTTTATTATTGTGAAGTATTTTCTTTTAGCACAATCTGAAGTCTGTTGTTCCACTCATAATACTGTACGATAACCTGCCAGTGAGTTTAGTGATTCATTTGCTAATAAATGACACGTCATGCTTTTAAAAGGTTTACAGCTGACTAGGTAGTTCCTGTCTTCACTTACATTATAGCAAGCAACTGTAGACTGTCGTTCTCTAAACAGCATCTCCTCGCTTGGTCTCTCTCTCTTTCTCTCTCTCTTTCTCTCTAACAGTACAGCTTGTCATTGTACAGAGAAACCTGGAAAGTGTAAACTGGAAGACTTTGTGAAAAAGAAATTGGAAAAACTACAAAGTTACAAAACTACTGTGACTGAAAGCCCTGACAACCGAGGCAACTTTTTCCAAAAAAAAAAAAATATATCAGAGTCTCCTAGCAAATATTCACGTTACCTCAATGTACACACTTTTCTTTGTTAACACAAAGGTTATAAGCAGTTTATTATTAGTCTTAGATTGTGTGTAACATTGATCGTACTATCCCAGGATATGAGCTATTACTATAAAACAACAACATGGATGCGAACATTGCCACTCATCCCATAAACTGGCTCATGGACAGTCTTACAAACTTGAAATCTTAAAAGTTTCAGAGCAAGACAGTGGGGGAAAATTATATACTGTACTGTTCATGGTATAATTGCACATTTTGGTATTAGATAAGGTGTAATGGTTAGCACTGCCGCTTTACACCTCCAGGGTCTGGGTTCAATTCTCACCTTGAGGTTTGTGTCCATGGAGTTTGCATGTTCTCCTCGTGCTTGGTGGATTTCCTTCCACAATACAAAGACGAAGATTAGAGAAACTGGCGTTCCCAAATTGCCCGTAGTGTGTGAATGTTGACAGGAGGTCTTACCATGGTCATAAAATTAGAATAAATATATTGGTAATCACCACTGGCCTCCACAGTCCCTAGTTGGACTACATAGATAGATGGATGGAATAACTTGTTGGAATGAGCATGTACAGTAAATGAAAATCTGTCGTTCTTGTTCCTCTCTGAAGATGTGTGTACTGTATTTATATGGAGGCTGGGTGGCTTAGTGATTAGCACTATTGCCTTGCACCTCCAGGTCTTGGGTTCAATTCCCGCATCAGGTCTGTATGCATGCAGTTTGAATGTTCACCCCGTGCTTGGAGGGCTTCCTCAGTGTACTCTGGTTGCCTCTCACAGTCCAAAGATATGCAGATCAGGCTAATTGGCGCTCCCAAATTGTCCATAGGGTGTAAATGTTGACCGGAGGTGATCTACAAAATGGGAGGTTACTACAGAGGTTACTAGATGGATGGATGTGTATAAAATGTGTTAATAAGACGCTTGCTGACTAATCAGATGTGATTTCTACTCCTAAAATAACAGCTCTTCTTGCCCATTGCGGTGCTACAGTATAGACACAGATCAATATTTACAGTATCTTCAGCGAGTCATTTCCCATTAGCTTGATTCCATTAGCGGAAAAAGTAATCACAAGTGCACACGTTCCCTGTGCATATACTTTACATGCAGACAGACAGAATAACTGAATCAAGACCCTCCTCGTCCTGTAAGCTTCACAATTTCTCATGCTGAATTATTTTCACGTCCAGCATCCCATGTGCCTCATATGTTTGCTCTAGGATGCTTTTTATTGATTTGCACCGTAACACACTCCTTTTAACATCAATACAGCTGTGCGATGCTGATGGCTGAGGTTGGAAACGCTAGCATTTCTTTGAAATTCTCTCTCTTCTGCGATCTCTCCCTCTCTCTCTCTCTCTCTCTCTCTCTCGCCCACACTCTGTATGTCTGTCTTCATGAGTAAGAGTGCAAGTCAGCAGATTTAATTACCAACCCGAGATAATCCACAGGTAATTATTCTCTTTCATTTATTTGTGCCTTATCATTTCCACCATTACACACGCAAGCACAAATGAAAGCTCCAAGCTCAGATGCTGGAGCTTTATTCTCGGGCTCATCTCCACACCAATGCATGTGATATTTAGAAGAAAGCTGTCAGTCTTCCGCCTTTGCTCATCGCACCACAGTCTGGGTTTGAGGAGAATTGGGTAGAAGAAAAGAATGGGGAGAAAAAAAAAAAAACATCCAGTGAGCAGGGACAGCTGGGAAGAGAAACACAAATGCACAGCCCATAAGGATGGCAGCCATTAAGGTCCTGGTTGTCCACTTTTTTTTTTCTATTTCTGTTTCTTCCAATTAAATCCAAAAATGCAGACTCTTACCAGACTGGATGAGGGGCGGTGTGTTTGGAGCCGGAATGGCTCCCTCTGGCCCAGTTAGAGATAAACAATGAATCTGTGTGCGTGCATGTGTGTGTGTGTGTGTGCACACGTGTGGGTGGGTGGGTGAAGGAGGGCTCCATAGCTCCCAGCCCATTTCAGTCAGCTCCAGCTGTTCTGTTCCCGTCATTCTTTATCGCAGTATACAAAGACGTTTAATAAACTTGCCTGTAGAGAGCAGGGGTCAGTCTAATTTATGGCTCATACACATTCATAACAAAACGTTTTCGGGGTGCCGTAATAAATAACTACTCCTGAATTTGCTTCGGGGTTTTCAGTTGCCTCTCTTTTTCTTTTTTCCCCCCACTTTTTTTTTTTTCCTTTGAAGTGACAAGGCTAATTTGACTTAGGCTTCTTTCAGGCTAAGGACTTGGACATGAATCTGAATACATATGACCTCAAAGTCTAGAACATTACGATACTTTGTATGCGCCCACTTGGAAGGACGGCACATTGTACACGGGCGTGGTTCAAATCCGGTATGTAAAGTGCGCGGCAATTGCTAATAAAGTTTTTGTCCGTGGAATTTCAATAATAGTAGGCAGCGTGCAAAGGTCTGTGCCAGGCATCACTAAATGGCGGACCGTGGTCTGAACAGAGTGACAGTTCTATCTTTTCTGATATACAGTAAAAGAATAATTAATATACCAGTAATCTAGCTTATAATAACCTTTACCGTTTGAGGTGGGCGTGGCTATACGCATCACCCAACAGAGCCGATCAACTGTTGTATGTAACAGAAACGAAATCATGACTGATGTTTTAAACCAGTTTATCTCATTTGTTCTAAAACCGTTATAATGATAATAAAGAGCAGTAATGTAAAGCTTTTTTTTGTGTGGAATAAAACACTGGCCGTTTGAGCAAACATATTCGCAGCAGTCTAAGATGAGTGTGTGTAAAATACGAAAACTGAGAGCCCGGTATGACAGAGCAACCCGAGTCCTTCCACATTCATTTACAGCCCAGCAAAAAAAGATTACAAAATTGATTAAAGTTTAAGGGTACCTCAGTGGTTAAGGTATTGGACTACGGCTCAGAAGGTCCCAGGTTCAAACCCCGCAACCACCATGTTGCTCCTGTTCAGATGTATAGTGAGTTGATCTGGATAAGGGCATCTGCCAAATAGTGTAAATGTAACTTGTTGTTTGTATGGATTCCATACAAATACAAGGAGATCAAAGTTCAAATTGTCCACATTTTTGATGTAGTTACTGAAAACTGACAATAAATACTGTATTATTGAAGTTCTCTGGAAATTTTAAATTACTTATTATTTTTATTTGCTTAATTTTTTAGACCTTCAATGACTGCATAGTATATAGAGATCTGAATCCTAACATAAATATAAAATTCCGACATCAGCTCGAAAAAAATTCTATTGACTGGACCTTCTAAACTTTTAATTCTATAGCCCTGGTCTATGCTTTCGCACTCTTGTGTTTCTAGGCAGATCTCACACCAACTAGATCCATATATCCAGCTACTGTATCAGAGTGTATAGAAAGAAAGGCAAGGCCCAGGTACGAAACAATATCATGTTAAACATCATGTTAAAGGCTGTAGGTTGGGGTGTGGTGAAGTTGGGTAAGTGCATTTAGCAGTACAAAGCAAATTATGCAAAGTGCGAAAATATTATGGACATTTATCTTGGAAAAACATTTCTCTACACGTGAGTGTACAAAGTTTAAGCTCTTCATTGATGTCACACTTTCTACATTAAACTTTGTGGGTGAACAATATAAGAGCTAAGTTGTATCAACTCAGTTTACTGGACACATTGTTTGGTATTTTTTCACACCATGCTATGGGCGTTAATTCCCAAAATAGCTGGTAATGAAGCAAGTGGTAACATATTATCATTTCTTATTCATTTTAAATGTGTTAATATGGAAAATTACTAATATGTAATAAAATACTTTTGTTTTCACTTGATAATATTGCTATGATGTGACAATTTGTCCGCGCATTAATGGAAAAGAGTTAAACTTTTCACTTTTAAAGGGTTGAACTTTTCTTTTAAAAGCGTGCAAAGACAATTTATTGTGTGTATATTGTTCTTTTAAATTTAGGACAATGTATTCTTATGTCAGAATTCCTGAAGTTACAGGCAAGGAAACATACTGTACTGTACATGTATAGGAGTAAGTGTGTGTGTGTGTGTGTGTGTGTGTGTGTGTGTGTGTGTGTGTGTGTGTGTGTGTTGTGCACTTGCTCTTTTCTTTAAGTAAACTTGGTAAAACTTGAGCTGCCAAAAGACCATCAGATAAACTTGGGACCCTCTGACCTTTGGATTGTGTGTGTCGTGTGTGTGTGTGTGTGTGTGTGTGTTGTGGAGATGATCTTGACCCTTGGTTTTCTAAATTCGGCAATATGTGTGTTGCTAAAAGACCAATACATAAACCTGCAGCTCTCTGACCTTCAGATTGACAGTTTACTTTGTGTGTGTGTGTGTGTGTGTGTGTGTGTGTGTGTGTGTGTGTGTGTGTGTGTGTGTGTGTTTGTGTGTTTGTGTTTTGGGATGAT
>JAQMYJ010000018.1:6677853-6694474 GCA_030014305.1 Clarias laeviceps | reverse complement strand
ATAGTTTTGATGCCTTCAGTGAGAATCTACCAATGTAAATGGTCATGAAAATAAAGAAAACACACTGAATGAGTGAAGGTGTGTCCAAACTTTTGGCCTGTACTGTATATATGCTGCTTGATAATTTTCTGAAGATTACGTATAGGATTTTGCCATAAAATTTCCCAATTCACTTGAGAGTTCCACAGTTTGAGCCATTTTTTTGCAGAGGTTGACATCAGAGTGTAAAAGTCCTGCCACATATTTGTTCCATCCATTAACTAAACCAGCTGATTCTAGTGGAATAGAACTGATAGGAGAGAACTAATTAATGACATCATCTGTTTCATTCACAGGGAGGGGGAACTTTACTATATAGCATATGTTGCCTTAATTCAAATTGGCCACCAGCATATATTTTATATTTTTGTATATACTGTATATAAAACATATTACAGGTGTTTTAATATTTAGTTTTAGATACCAGGTGTATTAAGGTATCGGACTACCATAAACCTCTATTTCTCTATTTTAAACAGAGTATTTGGGTTTTTAGATGTCAGGTAGTTATCATAAAGTTATCATAACTTTTAGAATGTGTAACCTTTACCACTATTGTGACGTCTCAAAAATTTAAAACTTTAGAAGAATGTAGCTTATTATTATCATTATTATTATTATTATTGTTTGGTCATAGAATCAAGCTTAGTCAGGTTTGTATAGTTGGTTTTAATAGACTGAAATTCATTTCATCGTATTGCCTATTTTGTGCTGAACAAAGCATACGTCGCTCTATACTGCACAATCCAAAGCATTTATAAATTTTTTTTTTTTTTAAATATGCCTAAAATGCACAGAGCCCAGACATGAATGATTTACAATTACAGACGGGAAGGTACTGTACAGGTTAAAAAGTTGCAATGCAGACAAGCAGAGTTTAACACTAACACATAATCGAGCAGGATGGGGATTTACAGTACAATATGAGAATTTATTTTAAATCTGAGAATAATAAAAAAAGTATTTTTTTTAAAGGGCAAGTAGATAAGAAAAATTGAAAATGGTGTGTGCCTTTTGATGGGTCGATTTTTGTGCATATGTAGAACAGTCTGTGTTTTCCGGACCTCAACCACAGCTGTGCGGGTTGGTGCATGTTCACTATTTATATCACCCCACTTCCATATAAATAAGCCTTTTCACCTGAATACTAACTAAACACACAAATTTCATTATTTTGGCAGTAAATACATTTAAAAAAAACAACAAACGACTCAGTTGTGGATACTAAAGGCCAGTTTATGATGAAAGCTTTTACAGAGCATCTTTTAGTCATGCATGAGGTTCTGTTTTAATGAATGTTTAAATGCACACCAGCTGTAAGACACACCATAAACTCCATCCAAGTCCATCCAAACCCATTTAAATTCAACAGTAACATCGGCATGCTAAACAAACCTACGTATATGCACGTAAGAGTCTAAGTCACGTAAGAGCTGTTTTAATGCTGCTAGAATACCTGTACCATTATCAAGCAGGTTTGCTGTACAGATCGAATTTCTTCAGATTGAATCTCTCTCTTTCTCACGACCTTCTAGGCGTACTCTTAAAAGATGATCTCGACATTATAGGAATATCCAATAACTGCATATATACGCCTACAGATGTGAAACTGAAAAGTGTGAAATAGTTTCTCACCGGTGTGAAGCATATTAGCTACATAAAGCTCTCTGGGGTATCTAGCAATTTGTTAATAAAACAAAAACAAGTCGATATACACTGTAGCAGAGGTCGCATTTTGCAAAAAAAACAAAAAAAAACACACAGATGCTGTAGATAATAACCAAATGGCGCACATGCCCAGTAGTTGCCAGCCCTAAGGGATTTATTTACATCAATGAGCTGCATATGTCCTCTTATAATTATTCGTGCCTGAGGCCCAGGCGTAATTGATCAAGTCATTAATTAATTCATGTTGGCTGCATCATTAGTGACCCGCAAAAAAACATTTTATATTTTATGGGTCATTAACTTGATAAAGTGACATGTTAGGATGATGCAAATGAGTCCAAATTAATACAATAATGCATGTATGTGTCAAAGAAAGAGAGAAAGTGATAAAGAGAGAGTGAGACAGATAAAGAGAAGTCCAAAGGTTGCATAAATCTTCTCTTCCTAATTACTACTTATATTCCTAGATGTATTTAAAGAATAGTATCAAGTTTCATGTGTTTTATTCAATAATAACAGCAAAAATCTTAGCTATTAGAGTTAATTTAGCTTTGATGATGCATCACATGCCTGTCGCATAATTTCAGTGCATTTTTTTTAACCATTTCTCAGAAATTATTGTAAATTTCTATTTAGTTTTTGTTTAAACTGTTAATTATATTTGAATTATAATTAAATAATTATGCTGTTAATGAAATTTCAATTCAATTATTATATGTATCTGTTTTATTATTATTATTATTATTATTATTATTATTATTATTATTATTATTATTAGCAGTCATAGTGGTAGTAGTTATAATAATAATAAAACAGATACATATAATAATTGTAACTTGTATTCATAGTTTTTAATGAAATAAAAAAAACTGCATAATCATTTAATTATAATTAAAATATAATCAAGTATATTTTAGTATTAGTATTAAACAAAAATTATTATTATTAAACAAATTATTATTTTTATTATTAATATTATTATTATTAGAAGTAGTAGTAGTTGTAATAATAATAATAATACAGGACTTATGGTTGTGCAGAATAACAGAACACAGTTATTTTATAGTCAAAAACATTTTTATTTCTCTATATAATCCCCTGCCACCCTACTGCACTTATTCCAGCATTTCAATAATGCTTGGAAACCATCAAGGTTACCTCGCTCCAAGGCATTTCCACATGTTTGGGTCATTAAAGGAGTTCCTGGGAGGCCAGCATTTCAAATGTAACGCAGGCTGTCCCATCATGGCTCCGGCGTACCGAGACAACTTTCTACCTTGATGAAACGCTGGGAGAATGCATTAGTGTAGCAGGGTAGACACTATTATTATACAGCACAGGGTTATAAAGAGAAACAATGGCAGTTTTTTTATTCAGCACAATCAAAAGTCCCGCTTTGATTTGAACACTCGTTGTAATAATACATTTGTTTTGTTTGTTCGTTAAGGAATATTTGCATGAACCAATAATGTGACTATATCCAACTTGTTTCCTTGCTTTTATTTTGTGAAATTGTACATGTCTAATGGTTATACACAAAGTGTACAAATGTTTAAAAATTCCTCCTGCTTAACACTCTGGAGTAACTTCACTCAATTTAAATACTTTTATGAAGCTTGCAATGATCATTATTAAATATAATGAGTTCTCGGTAGTTGACTCATACATGTCAAGGTTGGCTTGTTTTATGTCCGGTCTCCAGTTAGAAGTAACTAAAGAGAATTTATTATGTGTGGAGGTGGAAGGGAAAGCAGTTGTAGCTTATCCGACAGCTTAATTCACTTCAAGTCCAATAAAATCACTCCTTTTGTTGGAATTTTGCACGGGTTTGGCTTGGGTGTCTTTATGTCTTTATATCTGTGTAGTGTAAATAAAAGGTCAGAGGGATATTATTGTCCACTCCTGTACTCACCTCCCCCCCCCCCCCATTTTATTCTGCCGGAGGAAAAATTTATTTCATCCTTATCCCTCGGCGCATTTATACAGACCGTCTACAGAGTGTTAAGATGCGGAGATCTCTATCCTGTTTGAAGGCAAAACCTCGCTGTGTTCACTAAAGAACGAAGCACAGAACATGTAGTCCAGGTTCACAAAGTAGAGGGGGAAAAAAAATCAGCATTTTGTGAAATCATTCATTATTTCATTAGGTTTCCTTCATTCTTAATACAAGGAGTCATTCATATCTTTTTGAATGAATAAACACGCTATTTCCCAAGAGAAAGCCTGAGACTTAGAAATGACTGATGAACGGTTGTTTAACTGGAGGAAAGTCAAACACCAGGAATGCTTAACATGAATGCGTATGACTCACACACATGCACACATGAAACGACACCAGATTGATTTGCAATAACGCTGTTTTTCATGTTGAAACCTGTAAATTATTGCGAATTTACAGGAAGTTTAATTTTCAAGTAAACCAAGCTGATGCACTGTATGGCGTGAAGAAGAAAGAGCGATAAAATGAAAGAATGAGAAAAAGCGTCCCATTTCCGTGATGATGGAGTCTCATTCCGCGCGTGGGAGGGAGCATATGCATCCATGCAACAACACCACAGTGACAGGGATGGAAAAGAAATAAAGAATTAAAGAAAGAATCGAATCACCAAATGTGAGCAGGACACCCAGAAGTCGGAGAATGCGTATCCTCGTGCCAAATCCTTAATGAGTTGGCACAACTGAAGTGTGTTGGATACGAAGGTGGAGTAAAAGAGCCAAGCTTTTGGAAAGGGCTCTCCTGTCTCAACTCCCCTCGTGGGCTTCTGTCTCCGTTCCGAGCTCAGGAGACCCGTTATGGCTTTGAAGACATCGCATACAGGCCTGTTGCGAAGCAGTCTGGACATTGCATGGTTAATTAAACTAAGGAACATCGTGCATATCTTTAGTCCACCATGCTGGCCACGTCCAGGCTGGAGGGCTTAATCTAGTTGTCCAGCAACTGGCTTGGAAATCCGGAATCTTTAGACTCGATCCTAAAATAGAGCCGAGATTGTAATGGTATTTTTCAACCTTTTTGATTTGCTTTAGCGATTCATGGGCTCAAATCCAGTTTTATTAGCCGCAGTCATTCCCTCCTGGCAGCAGGTAAGCCAGCCCATGCTTAAGCTTGAGTTATCTATCTTTAATCTTAAAATCCCTCTATGCCCTGATGCTTTAACAATACAGAAAGTTTCAGCTATAAAGCGACATTAACAATTTTTATATCTTGAGCTGTGCTTTGCTATTTTTATGGATTTTCCTGCAAAGAGAACAGACTCGGTGTGATCAAATTGAAAGAATCAACAGCACGATGCAGGAAGTGAGTCAGCAAACTGCATCGCTTTAGCATAATGGCATTTCCACCACACCTACACACACCTCTTGTAGAATATGAAGTGATCCATCACCTTGTACCTACAGTAATTCCGGAGACTAAGCTGGCTAGTCGAGGGTTAATGTGTTAGAGAGAGATTTATATCACACTACAGTAGCATAATTATAGACGTTGACTGGAAAAGAGTTTGTGAAAAGCTAAAAAAAATGTTTTTTTAATTTAATTATTTCAGGATGAAGCCCATGGACAGGACATATCTGTCTGTCTACAGCAGAATAAAATGCTTGTTGAGTATTTCATGTAACCAGGAGTAATCCGAGAGTGAATCACAGATGAAGTTTTGTCTTAAAATGACTTCAGCACTGTTTTTCCAGCGGTGAAAATATTAAGTAATCCTAGTAATAATACAGTTGCTTTTCTAAGGAATATCTATTGGTGCAGGTGTTTGTTTACACTGAGCAAGTAGCTTATTAGAAGCTTTTTTAAAGAAGATTATTGAATCCAGGACATGAATGATTGTTTATACCATCACTTTTGCTCAACATTTTGATTTTATTTATGGTGCAGATTTAACCACAGCCAAATCCATAAGTACTGCCAAATGTTTCACTACATTCTGACAAAATCTGGCTGGACAGACATACAGACAGACAGACCGAAAATTTTCGGAGACTGGTTTCCAATATATAAAACGTAGCGATATTGAAAGTGCGAGTTCTGACCAATGTACAGACAAAACCTTTCTAATATTTATATAGAGATACAAATTGATTGAATCAGTTTCATGTGAATCATACAGACAAATAATTACAGCGCAGTACAATATTTTCATTTAAAAAAGCTGAAATTGTAGTTAAATCCAGGTGCAAAGTTATCATGGAAATATTTCTTACATACTCATTTTGCACGGAGAGAAACGATGGTTACAGTTATCATGAGTCTCACAGCATATAAAGGCATTGCTACTGTACAGTAAGCACAATCATGTCATATTTGTAAATTCTGAATTTAAATGAAGTTGACAGAATGGAGAGATGTTTTATGATTCCAGTCTCTTTCTATAAAGCTAACACATCGTTTTAAGCGCTCAGTACTGATGCACAAAACAACGGCACGACGGTTTGACACACCCGTGGCGCTCTTTTTGATACAGCCAGAGATGTTATAGTAGATATAATTTTAAGACAAAGTGCACACTCTGTAGTGCAGGGGGAAAAAATAGTGCTTTTGAAATTTTAAATGCTCGTTATCCTTACAGTTCTAATGTTGAATACGTACATCAGGATGATCCATAATAAGTCACTTTGACATAATTCACTTTAGCGACCTGGTCAGCTTCTTTAAAATCATATTAAGATTGAATGCATAGATAAATAACTATGCAAACAGGCACGTTTACTTCTGTTTATTTATTTATTTATTTATTTTTTTTTTTTTTTAGTTCTATGTAAATTTATGTAAACAGCTGAAATTTCACATTGGCCATGGTCTTCTGTTTATCTTTTAAACAGCCATCCAATTTTTTTTTATTTAATTTTTTTTTACCTAAAATGACAAGGTGACTCTTTTCTCTCTCTCTCTCTCTCTCTCTCTCTCATTTCTTATTCCCAGTGTGTCAACTGAAACTAAACAGCACACTCCCACCTCATTTCACCCCACACGCAGATAACACTCATTTATTTTCAGCACTGTTGAATTAGTGTAATTTTCTATTAACCAATTTGCCCAGAGAATGATTTCTTTCTGCACAGATAGTGCCTTGGTTTTTTTTTTTTTTTGTTTGTTTTTTGGTCAATAGACTTTTATTTTTGTTAATTAATACACTTCTCATGCATAAATCCACTACAGATTTATACTCATTATATCTTTTGACTATATAAACAAAAAATGTGCATTTATAAGCATAAGCAAGAATATGTTTTTTATTGAAAATGAAACTGACAGAGGATAAAAAAAAATCTAAATATTACTAATATTAAACTTCCTGCTGAAGACATCACTCATTCACTCACTTATCGTCTATACCTCTTTATCCTGTATTCAGAGTTGTGGGGGGGTGGCTGGTGCCTACAGTATCTCAGGAGACTTGGGGCACGAGTTGGGGTACATGCTGAATAGGGTGCCAATTCATCGCATGGCACACACACACTCATTTACACACTATTTGGGAACGCCAATTAGCCAAATCCACAGGTCTTTGGAATGTGGAAGGAAACCAAAATACCAGGAGGAAACCCACCAAAAACGTGAAGAACATGCAAACTCCATGCACACAGATGCGGGAATCCAACCGGCAACCTGGAGGTGCAAGGCGACGGTGCTAACCACTAAGCTGCCAAAGATAATGGATGAATTAACATAAATGCTGCATCATGCAAATGTGTCACCTTGTGTCATTATTAATTATGTTGGCACTTCCACTGTTTGGAAGGATTTCATTCAATTTGTCCGAGAAAGCAGAGTATCGGAAGCAAATCCACCAAGCACAGGGCGACCTGAGGCTAGATTCAAACCTCCAACCTTGGAGGTGAGACACAACAGTGCTTCCAACTGAGCCACAGTGCTGCCAGCATTTATATGTTTTTGTATAAATAGATACAGTATCTTAATTTCTGTTTCATGCAACCTTGCTGAAATGACTGGAACGGGGTTAAGAACTTTGAAACACATTATTAAAACCTGGAAGGATAGCGTTGAACCAACAGCTTCACAGAAAGTGGTGGGAAAAAAAAAACATCTGTAATTGGAGATCACTTAAAAGCTTGGTGAAGTGAATGTTTAATAGTAAAAGTAAGAGCATTTCCACATACACTGTGATGAGAAGCACATGAAGCGATGCACCCATCATGCATAATGGCCACTGTACAAGCCTCTAGAGGCAGTGTTATGATCTGGGGTTGCTTCTGTTGGTCAGTTCTAGGCTCAGCAATGCGATGGAGCAATAAAATAAAGTCAACTGACGACTCTGAATGTACTGAATGACCAGGTTTGTTTCATCTACATCTATGGATTTTCTTTCCCTGATGGCACGGCCGTATTCCAGGAATCAAATTGGTTCTGCAAGCATGAGGAATCATAATCAGTGTTAAAGGCAATCAAACAAAATATTAGTGTGTGAGATATTTTAGGCCAGGCACTGTGTGCTTGTGTGTGTGTGTCTGTATATACAGCAGTGGCAGCAAAAATTCTAAGACAACATATGCCATGTGTTATAGTTTTCCCTGTGCACAAAACAGAATCAGTAAAATTGTGCTCATTAGAATCAGCTGGTTTAGTTAATGGATGGATCAAAAATATGGTAGGACTTTCTAAAGCTGGGAAGTCTGCACAAAAACTGCTGAAACATCAGAAATTCTTCAGTGAATTACAAACATCTGTGACAAAATTCTGCACATGATCTTCACAAAGCGATCAAACAGCCATGGATTGAGCAAGTGACACCAGAGTAGACAAATATTGATTTTACTTTTGACTAACACTAAGTGTGTAGGTGTGTGTTATATTGTCAGTTTTTTTTTCATTCATTCATGTGTACTAACCTTTGTAAATCCTACACTACTTACATGAAAATCCATCCATCCATCTAGGAATGTCTATAATCCATCTACGGACCGTAAAGGCCAATGATGACTGTTATATTGGCTTTTTTTTTTTAACAACTATGGTGGGATCTCTCGTCAACATTCACATGTGCATTTACACACTTCGGGCAATTTGGGAACAGAAGTTACAAGCCTCACCTACATGTCTGTGGGAGAAAACAGGGAGAACTCCATGCACGCAGACCACGAGGCGGGAATCGAACCCAGACCCTGGAGGTGCAAGGCAACAGTGCTAACCAGTACACCATTGTGCCACATATATGATAAAACACAGCCCTCATTTCCTGTAATTACTTTAATATAGTAATTCTCATCACAATAAGTGCCTGTGCGTGCACGCATCTCTCCAGAAACACATCCTCTCACAGATTTGTGTGGATTTGTTTTAAAATGCATTTACTGCCACCTGTTTCCCTGCAATAAAAAGGCAATATGAAAATGGCATTTTCATGAATAATTTCAACTCATTTTACTGTCCCTCGATTTACTGCGATGTGAAAATACTGCAATACTGTTTTTTTTTGTGTTTGTTTGTTTTAGTTTTTTTTTTCAATATTACCAGCAAAACTGTATATGCCTCCCTAATTGTCACTTTTTATTATATAGTCATATTGGCATAATTTTAACAGGATTCATTGTGCTTTAAAATATTCATAAAGAAAGAGGCATTCTGCCTCTGCCTCTCCCATCCATTTTTTATTGCCTTGAGCTCTCTTTTCTCTCCATCATATCTCTGCACGCTTCAGGAACTCGGCTTGTTGTGACCCAAGAGGGGATTAAAGCAGCAGCTTATGTTGATTCACACCTTTACATCATTGTAGTCCTTATTTCTTTTTTATATTGGTATGTTTCCACATATTGATTTGTTCCTGTCTTGAGGCTTGAGGTTTTAGCCAGTGAAGGTTTTTGTAGACTGCGCGCTGAGTGCAGACATATTCTCAGTAATGTGGAAAATATAAATAAATGAACCCTTGTTGCAAATGCATATGGATTTTCACTTCTTACAGTAATCTATAAAGGTTATAAAGAGGTGAGCGAGAACATTTTTTCCTCACATCTTTCTATGATTCACAAAACTAGCGCTGTGACATTTTCATCTCTTTCGTAGATTTCTTTTGAATTTCAGATTTCTGAAGAAAATATATGAATCGTTGCATATGGTACAAAATAACTACATCAATTTGTATGTTTCAAAAGTCACACTTAGTTAGAATTGTGGTTATAAACTTTATTGTGGCTTCCTTGAAGTAAAGGATATTATGGTGCAGTTAAAAACCTGCAGTGATGCTAGCACACATTAGCCTGGCTATCATGCTAACTAACTAACTAACTAATGTCAACTAATGTCTGAAACTGCTTCCTGACAAGTATTTAAAATATTTATTTTAAGGGAATGATTTGTAATTCTTAGAGAGGGAAAAAAAACAACAGTGTATCATTGAGCTGATTTATAGTATTATATATTAGCCCAAAGAAATGAC
The DNA here is from genome assembly GCA_030014305.1 of Clarias laeviceps. Classification (NCBI taxonomy): domain Eukaryota; kingdom Metazoa; phylum Chordata; class Actinopteri; order Siluriformes; family Clariidae; genus Clarias; species Clarias laeviceps. Next base: position 6,684,371 of record JAQMYJ010000018.1, on the reverse strand, counting down.
TTCAGCAAAAAAGAAAAAACATATTTTAATACTAAATGTATTGCAATATATTATATATTGCTATATGTGATAATATTATGAATATAATATAATATAATATAATATAATATAATATAATATAATATAATATAATATAATATAATATTTCTTTTCCTGAAGTGTCTATACATTTTATATTTAAACTCATAAGGAAGATATTGTGGCTCCACTAAATCAATATTAATTTACCTTACCTCTATGTTGGACAGGAAGACATAAGAGGTGCCTCATTTGGTACACAGAATGTATACACACACTGTATACGGATCAGCCATAACATTATGACCACCTGCCTGATATTGAGTAGGTGCCCCTTTTGCCACCAAAACAGTGATGCACTGTGTCTTCTGACATCTTTCTATAACAAAAAGCATTAACCCTTTCATACGATCTACACTAGCCATCACTATTTGGTCCTTGTCAAAGTCACTCGAATCCTTGCCTATTTTTTTCTGCATCCAAGAAAAAAAAAAGGTTCACTTGCAGCCTAATACAGTACTGTATATCCCACCGGCTTCCAGCCGCCATTGTAACGAGATATTGAAAATGTAGTTACTGTTTGAAGGGCCAAATTGTGGTGGCTAGGCAACTGGGTCAGAGCAACTCGAAAACTGCAGCTCTTGTGGGATGTTTCCAGGCTGCAGCGGTCAGGACTAAAAGTAACCCACGGAGGGAAAACTGGTGAGCCAAGACTCACTGCTGCACATGGGGAGCAAAGGCTGGCCCTGTAGACCAATCCAATAGTGTACACAGGTACACACAGGGGACCAACTAAATATTAGGCGGGTGGTCATACTGATCAGTGTGAATATACAGTACACACCACTTCTTAAGTACATTCATAATCACTTTTTAATTTGTTCTTTGTCATTTTTAGAAAAAGAAAAAAAGATTTTATTCAACAATTTAACACCATATCCTTGCTAATAAGATTCTTAATATATGTGCATAGATTTATTAATACCTGTGTCTGATTACCGTAATTAAATCGTAATCTTATGGAAACTCCAGCTGGCAGATATTTTGCCACAGGATTTCTTTACTGGGACATGTAATGATGAATTACTTTCAGTGAATGGTTTGAGGCAGTGGTGACAGAAGTGACTCAGTAGGTAACGACGCCATGCTGATAAACAGAATGTTGCTTGTTTTGGATTGCAGGCATTTAAAATTATTTGGAGGCAACCTTTATATTTTAACTGTATTTACATTTGTATAATTTGAACCTATCTGTCTTGATTTTTTCTTCCCCTCTGTTTCTTGACGTAACTTTAAATATTATACAGTTTGCTTGTGGGATTACGTTAATGAACAAACTCAGGACGATGCAGGTATCAGGGTAACCGTAGTAGGGCTTCTGTTATTAGATTGCCAGGAACACACTGTTATAACCTCATACTGAGATGTAGTTGAAGGATTGTACATTTCACTCTGTGAGGGTTTCTTCAGCTTTAGTGCAATTTTTCTTGTTTGAGCATGAAACAGTATTCCACTGTCACACATTTTAATTCACACACACTCAAAAACAAAACAAAATATTAAATATAAAAAAGTTGTACTATTAACTAAATAATAGTATTCTCCCTTTAAAATGAATTGTTCCTGCAACATTATGATATTTCTTTCCATTCTATGTGATGCCTGAGCCACACCTTTGCCAGCAATGACATACTGTACAATACTGCAGTGTATTTCTTATCCTCATCATAACATAACAATAATAACATAATAATTCCTCATCTACACTTGCAGGGCCTGCAACCGCCAACACACATGGCATTTAATGCATTTTTGCGTTAAAAATGATTTATTTTATTTTTTTTAGTTTGGCTAAATGGCTTGCTGGTGGGTTGGTTGGTTGGTTGGATGGATGGATGGATGGATGGCTTGCTATTTGGTTGGTTGGTTTCTTGTTTCGTTGAATGAGTGGCTTGCTGATTGGCTGGTTAGTTGGTTGGCTGATTGGTTGGCTGGCAGGCACTTATTTTTAAAGATGTAGTGTGGATTTATGCACACATGAGCACATGCAAATTTTTCAGCTTGAAGTAACTTTTTGATTTAAGTTGCCAAATTTATTCATCAAATCTTGAAAAGTCCCTTTATGAAATCCAGTGTAATTGCCCTGACTTGTTAAAATTCTTTATGCATTTCGTTTCTCACATTGTGTTTCTCTCTCTCTCTCTTTTATTTTCTTTGTGAACTGAAAGCTGAGACAATTTTCACATCTGAAAAGAATCTGATATTCTTGTCATCAGGCTGCTAATTAGCAGAGAAGAATGAGCAAAAGATTGAGCACTGCAAGATGGTTTAACCCTGATGTTCAGAGCAGAGGCTTTTGCAATGAATATCATCTCGGTGATGTAGCTCAGGATGAAGGTAAACTGCATGGGCGATATCATTAAAATCATGAAAATTAAGTAAATCAAAACAACTGAACATAAATTGTAAATTGTGGCATTTTCTTTCCAAATACTGTACATTTTGAGAAACACTGTATACTCTATATTTAAGGTGGTATTAGTTTTGACAGAATGTTTACCTAAAATATTAACCATGTAAATCACAAAATATCTAATAAAATAGAAATTAAATTAAATTACATGATAACTTGGTTTTAGTTGCATAATACTGAAATAGGTAACATTTTATTGCACAGTATAAAAAAAATTAACATCATTTACCGAATGAACTTCTGCATAATCAACACTTTGCCTGCATGGCTTGTTGGTTGATTTTATTGGTGGCTGGTTGTTTGGTTAGAGGAACGCTTGGGTGGGTAGCTGGTTGGTTGGTTAGGTGGTTAGTTGGTTAGCTGGTTGGTTGCCTAGTTATTTGGGTGGTCACTTGTTTGGTTGGCTGGCTGGCTGGATGGCTTGTTTGTTTGTTTGATTGGGTGGCTTGATGTCTCTTTGGTTTTATGGGTGGCTGGTTTGTTGTTTAGAGGTTTGTCTGAGTGACTAGCTGGTTGGCTAATTATTTGGGTAGTCACTTGGCTGGTAGTTTGGTTGGTTGGCTTGCTGACTATTTGGTTGGTTGGTTGGTTGAGTGGTAAAATGCTTTAGCATTTAAGCAGAAAACAATTAATACTAGGAAAGGGTACTTGGTTACTTTTGTTTGATTAATGCTGAAAATGTGCCTTATTGTACAAAGTAATGCTGATGTAATCAAGTTCACAGCTTATTTCCTTTTGGCTCTTTCTCCCGTAATTGACTTGACATTTTGTACGTCATTCCCAGAGAGATCCAGGAGAGGTCATTGATCAGCGTGTCTTCTAAATAACAAGGAGGAGCAAGTCAAGGTGGGGAGCCCTTTGTCTAAGACAGGAGTCATGCTCTTATACAATACTTTCCTCCATTTTCCTTAAAGTATGTCCCTTTTATTCATTTTATTCGTCATCCAGATTTCTGACAGCCTTCTTTAGTGGACTCTTGGTTTATATTCTATGAATAAACCCGGTTTCATTTAACATTTAAAGTTCTTTTTTTTTTTTTATTTAATGTCAGACTGCAAGTGTAAATAAAATGTTAATATAGGTACATCCTGGCATATATCCAATTTCACAGTCTTAACAAGATGAAGACTATATGGTTAAAACTGTAATCTGAGAATAAAAAGTTTAGTTTCCTTGATTAGTAAAGATGCCTAAATTAACTGTTGTACAGTGTATAACAATTGGTAAAAAAGTATGTAATTAGTTAGTATATTACTTATATAGAGCAGAATGGGTGGGTTATGTTGTTTTGAACAGGTGGGGTCACATCTTATGAACAGATGTGTTAGAGAATTGATTTGAAGTGTGATGTTTTTCTTCTACTTATCATATATCCTCACCTGTCACCTTGGTGTCTGTAATATTGTGAAAATATCAGCAATGGGATGTTATTTTATAATATTTCAATATTACAGAATTTTACATTATCAACATTTTTCAAACAATAAAACAGCATTGACCTACAAAACAGTACAACAGACTACAATAAAGTGACAGCGATGCTAATAGTGATTGCAAACTACATTATACTGGAGTTTGTTTGCATTGAGCCAGCACCGCCCTAGAGGCTAAAGGGCTAATACTAAACGGCTGATGCATACAGTACTCATCTATCAGAAAGAGGATATAGGAGTTTTTTTTTTTTTTTAATGGCTAAGCACTGGTTTGAATTTGACTTAAGGACTTAATTAGGGGGGAAATATCATTAATTATATAATATATACATGTTTACATCAGATATCAATCAGAAAGGGAGTAAATGTGATCTCAGTGGCTGGTTGGTTATTGATTATTGCTGCCACATGCCACTCCTCCCCGGTGGATACTGTAGGCTCCAGGCTGTACAGGATAATCAGTATGAATGAATGAATGAATGTTTACACAGAACATCCTGTGAGAAGTGAGTCTACATGTGGAAAGACCTAGTTGATGATAGAGGTGAGAGGAGAACGAACTAGACAGGTTTGACCTGACCAGAAGTCTAAAGCGTAGTCCACGTGCACACGGGTACTTTTAACCCTTAGACCACCATGTGTTTTTAAATGTACAGAATCCTGGCACTAACTATTTTATTTTAACTAAATCACAACAGGTATGTGTATTGATGTTGTATTGATATTGTGGCACACCTTCACTTACAATACTGTTGCTGCTGAAATTGCCAGACACTAAATCACTGGTTTCTAAAAAAAAAAAAATCAGAAAAAAGTCAGAATCGCCCAATATTTCATCTAACGTTCATGTGACGTTTTTTGTGCATAAAACACTTTCAGTAAACACATCTGCATACAACAACGAACTCCGATCTTCCCAATAGATAGTAACCTATGACACATCCTCTGAAAAGGAGTTCCATTGGAACACCCACATGACATCATTTATTTACCTTAGACAGCCAATTAGTAACCTGTAAGGTAACCAGTGGAACATCTTTAGGCATCAGCTGTGGTCTATGGGTCAAAAATATGTTTTTGTTTCTCCATTTAAAAAAAAAAAGTAGGCAGAGATTATAACCCTAACCTTAAGGCCGTTTTGGACAAAATCAAATCAAAAGCTTAAAGAATTATGCACTTAGAAGGTAACTTAAAGTATCTTAAATCATTTCATTGTAACACCATGGTGAAAAATCATAAAAAAGCAGAAGATCACATCAGGTTTTTCCGCTGTCGGAAATGAACAGGACACAGACCCACCAAAACGGGATGCTTTCAGTTGCAGCGCCCATTGATCAGGACCATCTTAAGGTTAGTGGTTTACCTCTGCCTGCTGGTTTGGCATTGTTTGAAAACATTTTTGCCAGTTAAGACTGAAGTAGGTAAAGAATGTTGTGAAAATAAAATAAAAACTCATTGGTTAAGCCGTGAAAAACAAAGATAAGTGCTAAATGTGCGTATTTACATCACGCATTTGCTCATTTAGGAAAAGACAGTGTCTGAGTAGAGTCTCTATGATAATGTGGGTAGATATGCTGGAAGTCGTCTCCTAAAGCAGATGGAGGACCAGCGTCCAACACAGTCCGCTCAAACACAGCTGATTCAACTATTCTGTTAATTACTACGGTAGGTTTAGCGTGTGTGTTTAGGTGTTGGGGAATTACAAACTGTGTTGGACGCTGGACCTGTAGGACTGGAGCTGAAGATCCCTGGGCCAAAGTGTTGTCCATCGTGAGGTAGAATGGCATTCCTGTAGCTTTTTTTTTTTGTAGATTTTTATTTACCCCTTATCTGAAAGTCCCAGTGAACATACGGTAGAGGGACATGGAGAGACAGGGGCCGAGGCATACAGGGCATCAGTATTCACAGGTAAACAAAGAAGGTTTTGGTCAAGGTCACATGAACATCTGGCCTTACTACTGTAGATTATAAATATGCTATTAATGTTGAATTGTGAGCACAAAGGTTGAATGTAATTAATACACAGCCTTATTTAGGAGAGATCTACAGTATGTCGGAATGCCCGTATTTCCAGATAAATGACACGGTTCCACTAACTGAGTGATGAGCCTCAAGCATATAAAGTACAGGACGTCTAACTGTTTGAGCTAAATCAGACTCCTGAGCTCTGAATTCCCCGTCTCTCTCCATTTGCACCCTCAGTGAGCTTCTATACTCTTTGCATGGAAGTTTTTTTGCTCTGTCCTTTTCTATTTCTCAATCCTTATACTCCATGCTAGTCTTACTCTACAGTGGGTACGGAAAGTATTCAGACCCCCTTAAATTTTTCACTCTAAAATATTTTTTTTCCCCTCACAGCACCCCAGTTTGACAGAAAAACACAGAATTGTTGACATTTTTGCAGATTTATTAAAAAAAGAAAAACTGAAATATCACATGATGGGGTATTCGGGGTATTCAGACCCTTTGCTCAGTATTTAGTAGAAGCTCCCTTTTGATCTAATACAGCACCGTGTGTTTTTGGGAAAGATGCAACAAGTTTTTCACACCTGGATTTGGGGATCCTCTGCCATTCCTCCTTGCAGATCCTCTCC
>JAQMYJ010000018.1:6649297-6664998 GCA_030014305.1 Clarias laeviceps | reverse complement strand
TGCCACAAACAGGAAGTTAATTTCACCAACCATTCCCATTTTATTAAGGTGTATCCATATAAATGGCCCACCCTGTATATTTAGACCACAAACTCCACCAGTTTCACATCAGAATCTCTATAAAAGAGCTATTGCTGAGTCCTGTCTTGCTTGAGCAACAACCTTCTCTATGGTCTCTCCTGATTTTTACACTGTAAAACAATGCTGAAGGCGTCCAAGATATGCAATCCTCTCCTTTATACAGTTGATATGTGAGATGTATCTACTACTTATGTTCTGTAAATCCTTCATAACGGCTCTAATCTGAGGTGCTGTTCGTTAATTGGTAATTGGAACCTCCTGATCTTGCTTTCCTGAGAGGTTCTTCATGAGAGCCAGTTTCATCATCTTGGTGCTTGATGGGTTTTGCAAATGTACTTTTTTGCAGTTTTTTTTTTTTTTTGGACAGTATTGTTCTTGCAAGAACTGTTCCAGAACAGCTGACCTTAATGTCTTAAAATAACAACTGACTGTTACTGTTGTTGTTACATAATTACCTAATGCCATATGTGTTATTTCATAGTTTTGAAAATCTAGTGTTGATCTAAAATGTAGAAAATAAAGTCAAACTTGTGTCCAAATTTTGACTGGTACTGTACGAGGTCACAGTAGGTGATCATAATAAATCTAATTGGCTTGTTTAAGCCCTGGCTATTACAAAAATGGAGAAGGAACAATAAGCAGCCAATGTTTTTTTTTTCATCCCTATTTTTTTTTGAAGACACACTAATAAGAATGGCAAAAAATGGCAAAATAAATGGTGAATCTTTCATAATAGGTCCCTAGTAGAACAAAAACATAGTTTGTTTTGAAGTTGAGAAACCAAAAAGTACCAAGTCCCCTGTTTCGAAGACTCCTACGGTTGAAAACATTCAGATTACTGAAAACAAAATACAGGAAACAGTGACTTCTTCACCATATCATTGGTCATAAATTTTTCTTTGTTAGATAAAATCTGTATTTTTTTATTTTTAATTTAGGCTATTACTGTATGCCACTATAGAAACGATAACGTATTAGAGTGATGAGCATTAATATGAACTTATGATTTGTCTTGAAGCTGGAACGGCTGTCAGATAGGTTGTAAAAATATAGAAATATACTCACTCACTTATCATCTATACCACTTTATCATGTATACAAGAAGGCCTGGAGCCAATCCCAGGAGACTTAGGGCATATAGGGGATGCAGGGCACACACTCAAGAAACCCACTCCGAAGGAAACCCACCAAGCACAGAGAGAACATGCAAACTCCATGCACACAGACCCCGAGGCAGGAATCGAACCCGGATCCTGGAGGTGCAAGTCACCTCCAACATCTAGATCTGATCTGATCTGTCATGGTAGTGCTGACTGGTAGGGGAACTACGTTACCCATCAGCCTATCTGTGCATGTCACATGAGCTTGTCTCCTGTCTCCTGTTTCATCCAATTAGTGTCACTGTTTAAGTTCCCGATTATCTAATTGTCAAGCCTTTGTGCTGCTGTCGCTTGACGCCGCGTGTTCTAGCGTGGTATTTGTGTTTTTATATTCTTGTGCAATGCTTTCATGCTAACTGAAACAACAGCTAGGCCTGCCCCTCAGATTGCCCTTAACTGCTCATAAGCTTTGTTATTTTTTTATATTCTTAAATATAAAGGAAAAAAGCCACAGCTTTATTGTATGCAGCTTCCAACATCAATAATTGAAGCAATAAATGACAGAAAGCACAGCATGTGCCTTTTATTCTCTATTCAGCCCATATAACACAATTTGTGCGGCATTCCTTTTTTATGAAAGGTGACACACATACACAAAAAAGTTTATTATTAACAGTAGCACAATTTCTTCCCCATCAGTTCACCTCAGACCTACTAAACACAGACCTGCTCAAGAAGCTCCGAGGCAAAAGCGGGCAAAATTAGATCCAGTGTGTCTAAAGTACGTAAGTGAGTGAGAGGATGCTTGTGGCGTAGGTGTGTGTGTGTGCATGTGCGTGAGTGTGTGTGTGTGTGTGTGAAAGAGAGAGAGAGAGTGTGCAGCACTTTCTTCATTAATCAGCATGGCTCTCTAGGGCTGCCTTGACATTTCTTGCAGGCCTTTAAAAATAGTAGCGTTAGCAGGTCATCCAGAGTGATCATTCCTATTTCTGCTTTTCATTACATCTCTCTCTCTTTCTCTCTCACTCACGCTCTCTCCTTCTCCCTTCTCCCATTGGCTTTCTCTCCGTCCGTGTCTGCCTTGCTTTCTTCCACACGTTCTACACCAGCTGCCTGCACGATAATACCAAAGCCGTAACGTAGCGAGGTGGAGGATGTTCCTTTTTTCTCGCCTGGCAAGAGAAAGCATCTTATCCTCTCCTGGGAACGCTTGTGAACGAGGCATTGCGAGTCAGACACACTTCATTCAGTTATGAAGAGACGTGAAATATATCCCAGAACATCGTGTCCACTGAGTTGCTAAAGCCTCCTGCTGCATACAGCATGCAGGACACAGCAGGACACTGGAGGACTTTTTTTTTTTTTTTTTTCAAAACACGTTGTGTTCCTTAGTATAATACCATGAGCTGAATGGTATATGATCAACCACGTAACACTCAGCACGTTTCAATCTCAGTCCACACATAGTATCTATAATCTTCCAGCCATCCATCCATCCATCCATCCATCCAGGAACCTCTGTAGTCCATCGAGGAACCGCTGTAGTACCATGGAGGCCAGTGGTGACCATTGTGATTATTCCCATCTCTATGACTGTGGTAGGATCTCCAGTCAACATTCACACACTACGGGCAATTTGGGAACGCCAATTAGCTTAATCTGCATGTCTTTGGACTGTGGGAGGAAACTGAATTACCCGGAGGAAACACACCAAGTACAGGGAGAACATGCAAACTCCATGCACACAGACCCGACAAGGGAATCAAACCCGGACCCTGGAGGTGCAAGTCGACAGCTAACTACTATTCTGGTACTGAGCACACGAAAATTAATAAAAGTTAAGAATAATTATAACGTTTGTGCGATCAGATTTCATGTCACAGTATGGGGTAATTAACCTTGTTATTGCCCATTATTCTAGTTTGTGACCAATCAGGGGACTGACTAGGAAGGTCTTTCACTTAGAAGTAATGGGATCTGGGATATCTCAGTGGTTAAGACTACGGTTCAGAAGGTCCCAGGTTTAAATCCCACGACTGACAAGTCCCAGTTGGGCCCTTGAGCAGGGCCCTTGAGCAAGGCCCTTAACCCTCAACTGCTCAGATGTGGATGATCACAAATTGTAATGAAATACAAATGTAAAGTTGCTCAGGATAAGGGCGTCTGACAAATGCCTAAATGTAAGTAAGAGATGGCGACACACGCCTGGTGTTTGCCAACAGAAAAATAAAATGTCAGCTGACTACATGAATGTACTGAATTGTTTCCCCCAATGGCGCGGACATATACCACGACACAAATTGTAAAAGAGTGGTTCTGGCAGGGCGGTTAACACAGTCGCCTTCCGCCTCCAGGTTCCGGGCTCAATTCCTGTCCAGGTTAGATTCTCATCTCTGTGTGCATGGAGTTTGTGTGTTCTTCCCGTGTTTGGTGGGTTTCCTCCGGGTACTCCGGTTTCCTCCCACAGTCGAAAGATATGCAGGTTAAGCTAATTGGCGTTCCCAAATTGCCCGTAGTGTTTGAAGTGTGTGTGTGCCCTACGATGGATCGGCACCCCATCCAGGGTGTACCCCGCCTCGTGCCCTAAGTCTCCTGGGATAGGCTCCTGAATACAGGATAAAATGGTATAGACGATGAGTGAGTAAGTAAGTGGTTCAGGCAGCATGAGGATTCATCTTCATACTTGAATTGGCTTCCACATTGTCGTAGTCGAATGGAATCTTAAAGTTTTTTTTTTTGGTTCAGGCAGTGTAAATTGCTGTACAGTTAGTTAATGCTTGCTTGCTTGCTTTTCCATTTTTGTGATTCTTGTACTCCGCTGCAATAAACCCAGTGTGACTTGGTCCGTCGTTGGGACTCAGCGTGAAGTCACTATTCTCTCTTCCCTCAGGCAACATTTCTGTATTTTTAAGTCTCATCACTGCTGTCATCATTTCTGACGGTTCTCCCCTTGACACGTTTAAAATATTTGTTGGTGACACTGTCAAGATTTGGACATCTGTGGTTTGGTGGTTTTCGGAAAGGCGGCTTTCATGTTTTATGAGAAAGCATGCTATTGGTATGAAACATGGATGACTGTTTTCCTTGCGTTAAGTATTTATAGCCCACTAAGTGCTATCTCTCTCTCTCTCTCTCTCTCTCTCTCGCTTTCCTTCCCTCTCATTTTCTCTCTCTATCTGTCTAAGTCTCTTTTACTATGAATAAATACAGATTATAAATTGTATTTATTTAAAAAAAAAAAATTGTTCCACAATTAAGTACGTACTGTACATGTATATACGTATGTGTTTTGCACAGAAACATGATATTCGTTGTACTTTGCCTCATTACAGCTGATATAAATGATCCGTGTGTGCAGAAGCAGGACACACATCCTCAGGGAGCCTGGGGCGTCAGCAGACGGTGGAAAAAAGGGAACAAATAAAAATAAATAAAAAAACTGCTTTTTCACCTAGTTTTATCACCTTGTTTCCCTCTGGGATCATAGGAATAAAGATATGTAGTCAGAAAGAGAAAAGAAAGGGAAGAAAAGAGAGAAAAGGTGGAGGAAAGGGGAGAAAAAAGGGGGATGGATCAATGGGGAAATTTGTGAGTGTCTACTGTATGTAGTGTTAGTGAACATGATGAAAATGCCCTGTGCACCTTTCCGTATTGATTTGGTCAAATATGTCAGTGTTACACGCATTCGGTAAAGGATTTCCCTCTCACTCTCACACACACATACTCAAATACACACAGACCGTATAGTGCTAATGTAGCTATTAATCAAAGGAAGTAATCAGTGAGACTTGTTAGCATTATATAAATAGTCTCAATTCAGCAAGAAGCTTTCGCTGCTTTTCCCATTCCCACCTTTTAGGATGTGCTCTGCAAGCCAAAGCCATGTCTATTCCACCTGTTCCACACCACCTCACTAGTCCTAATTGCATTTTTTTAAACTTACTCTGGAATGACATAGACAGACCCATCATATCTTTCGATTTTCTTTTAATTTGTCCCCAGTTTGTAATATTCAGCACCAGAGGTGTGATTTGAAATGAAACACATGCCACGCTGAATTACACATTTTGCTGAATGGGGTTTATCTGACCATGCAAAAAAAAAAAAAAAAAAAAGAAGAAGAAAAGGCTGAAAAATTCAATCTGAATTCTAAAACCCTGTGTGTAAAAGTGGAACACGGCACAATATGGATTTGTTGCTGAACTGAACAAACACATTACACGCCAGAGTGGATCCTACACTGAAAACGCAAAGTAATTAATACCACCAAGAGCATTTTCCCAACTTATTTATATGAAACTGAAATATCACACAATTCTGCTCTCTCTTGTTCTGTAATCTCTCTCTCTCTCTCTCTCTCTCTCTCTCTTTCTCTCTCATACACACACACACACACACACACACATACACACACTATAATACTGTATATAACATTATGTCATCGATGTTGTTGTTTCAGCTTGCCGATCATTACTGCCCGTCGGATAGATTTGAAAAATGAAAAGTACAAAGTGGTGTAGACAGAGTTTTTTCAGTATCTGCAAAGACCATTAGATATTACAATATGTTTAGGAGATTAATTGATTATGTAATATAAACAATCTTTCTGTGGTCATTTCACTTAATTTGAATTGATGGAACAGTTTTAGACTCGGCACGGTGGGGAAGTGGTTAGCACTGTCGTCTAGCACCTCAAGGGTCTGGGTTCAATTCCCAGCCAGGCTCGAGGCTTTGTCTCTGTGTGCATGGAGTTTGCATGTTCTCCCCGTGCTTGGTGGGTTTCCTCCCAAAGATCTGCAGATTAGACTAATTGGTGTTCCCAAATTGCCCATAGTGTGCGAATGAGTGTGTGTATGTGTGTGCCCTGTGATGGTTTGGCACCCTATCCAGGGTGTACAGTACCTCGCCTCATGCCCTTAGTCTGCTGGGATAGGCTCCAGGTCCCCCACGACCCTGAATACAGGATAAAGCGTTATAGATGATGATTGAGTAAGAGAGAGTGAGCTTTAGATTCAGAATCATTTCATATAATTGTTTTTCAATTATTTAGACTTTGTAAAAACAAGCTAATATTAGTTTAAATGTTAGTTAATGAAATATCAATAAAATGTTGTAATTATAAAAAATTGACGAATTTCCTCCCACAGTGTTTGCAGAATATATAAAAACCATCTGCAGCTTCCGCAAAAACTGTACAGTGAAACCTCGGTATATGAATTTAATCTGCTCCAGAGGTGAGTTCTTAAGGTGAAATTTTGCATTTCGAAACTCATTTTCCCATAGGAAATACTGATAATCCGTTCCAGCCACCCAAAAATATTATCAATATTACCAATTTTTGCATATAAAATATATTTGTTATATTTTTATGTATTTTATATGTTTTATATTTTTGCATATAAAACAATCAAAGCATTTAGAAAAGACATGTTAATGAAGTAAAATATGAAATAAATAGACATTAAACCTCACTTAACCTTGATTTTAGATTTCTTTTGGCACCGGCTGCTTTAAAAACATAACTGAAAGTGGCTCTGTTTTCTTCTTGCCACCGTTCTTGCTAACATTATTGGCACCCATAGTGCTTTGTCTTCACTGAATCTTGCACACAATGTAAACAACCCACAAAAAAAATTGTAAACTCACTTTACTTGGCTTTCCACTGACGCAAACAAGTTTTGAACGACTCCCTGGCGTACGCGCAACTTATCTCGTTCGGCTTGGTTCATATGCCGTATTTTGTATGCCGAAAATGCTCTGTTTGCCGAAGCAAATTTCTAGCAAAAATTCAGTTTTTAAGGCAAAATTTCAGTTTTTAAGGGACAAATTCCTAAGCCGGGACATTCGTATGCCACTATACTCGGATTTTGCAAGAGTATTATTTTTGTGTGTGTGTGTGTGTTAATGAAGTTTATGAGAGAGTTGGTGCAATACCGCCAGCTGATGAACTGGAGGGTGGAGCAGAAGGTTGGCATAGAAAAAAATATTACACTTTACAAGTTCTAACATTTTAATAAACAACACAAGTTACACAGCATTTCAATGTTTATTAGAGACTTCCGGTAGTTTTTAATGGTGTTACAGTGTCTTATTGGTTAGCACTGTCACCTTGGCACATCCAGGGTCCGGGTTCAGTTCCCACCTCGTCGTCTGTGCGCGTGGAGTTTGCATGATACTCAGGTTACCTTCCGCAGTCCAAAGACATGCAGATTAGGCTGATTAGCGTTTCGAAATGTGGGTGAATGTTGTTCTGCAGTTGTTGTTCTGTTGACTCAAATCAAAAACCACAATATGCCTAAAATTAAGTAGAATCAAATTAGCAGTCTACATATGATTCACACCGAGTGTTCAAGTAAAATATGTTCACTAATTCTATAAAATAAAAACAGCATTTCTTATGCTATGTTAGGATTTAGTTTGTAGGCATGTACTCTGAGCTTAATAATATAATATGCTATGAATGAAAGCTCCATTAAGTGGGGTTAATGTTTAAAAAAAGAGGTAGGGATCAGTAATTAAATTATCTTCGACCTGTAGAAGACAGATTAAGAAATGGCTTGTCCTTTTATTTTGTCAGCGTCAAACAGCATCCGCTAGTCACGTAGCGGAATTATAAAATCCAATCTACTCTAAAACCCGGTGGCACACAGTGTATGCAGTAAGTCCTATTAAATCAGGCCTGACATGTTAGATTACAGTGGGATTTGTGTCAATGGGAAAAATGGGCCAGTGTACAACGTGGCCCAATTCCACACGCTGGCCTACAACGGCACACAAAAACACCATTTGTTGCAGATCTTGCTGTAAGCACTGGTTGAGCTGTTTGTTTCCTTTGTCGAAATTTTTTTTTTTTATAAAAGTATGTTATGAAGCTAAGTTAATACAGTGGTACCTTGGCATATGAATGAATTTTTGCTTTAAGAACTGAAATTTTACAAGAAATTTGCCTCGGCATTCCAAGCATTTTCAGCATACAAGCAAATGAAACGAGTTATTTTTTTTTTTTAGGTTTAGGGTTTCTTTTGCATTTTGTGCAAGATTTAGTGAAGACATACTGTAACATACTGCATTCATGGGTCCCAAGAATGTCAGCAAGGACAGTAGCAAGAAGAAAAGGGAGGGACTTTTAGTTTGGTTTTTAAAGCAGCTGGTGCCAAGAGGAATCATAAATTAAGGTTAAGTGAGGTTTAATGTCTATTTACTGTATGTCATATTTTACTTAATTTACATGTATTTTCTAAATGTTTTGATTGTTTTTATATGCAAAAAAAAAAAGATTTTAGTGTTGGAAATTGGTAATAGTGGTAATATTTTTGGGAGGCTTCATCTGTATTTACATTATTTCCTATGGGAAAATGTATTTCGCAATATAAATTTTTGCCTTAAGAACCCACCTCCGGATTAAAGCGGAATATAAATTTGTATGCCGGAATATCACTGTTTCACTACAACATAAAGTTGTTTTTAAAGTTTTACAGATCAAGTAATAACAGTCGCTGATAAAAGTTAATGGTTAATGTAACCCATTAATGTACCTGGTTGGGAACATTATCTTAGTATGTTGCTCTTATTTAGTGGCTGAATTTCTAACTCACACAAACAGATACAATTGTACACTGGCACATGTATACTGTACATGACTGCATCCAACATTATCTATTTATAAAATAGGACCAAAGTTGTGCAACACTAGGACCACCTGTTGCACTGAAATTGTTCTGGAATGATTAACAAGTATCTGATGAGTATAGCAAACATGCACTGTAGTGTCAGGGAGTGTGAATGAGTAATGTGATTTGATGAAAGCATGAGTAGAGAATCTAACAAAATATTCATTGTATATACAGCCACAGATCACGGCCACATCTGATAAACTTAAAACTAACTCTCAGCCACACAGCAAATGGTCTAAAATCGAACTAAAGTCTGCAGTGGTTGTGTGACGATCCATCTGATATTGAAGGTAGGATGTGGTATGTTTAATGTGGAAATGTTGCAGCAACATTGAGAGAGTAAAACCTGAAACGTAAGTTGATTGGAAACCAATAAAATGGCCCAACATTGACTTTTTTTTTTTATCAAATCCTGCCATTACGAGGTACTTAAAATGGTCGAAGGTGTCAAATATAAAACAAATAATACCAATTTAGATGACAAAAAGTCAGCCATGGGGTGACAAATGTATTTAAGAAGGAACGTACGAGCAGAATAAAAAGTCAGATAAGAACTGAGTGAGAGAGAGGGAGGAAGAGAGAGAGCTATAAGGAGTTCAGCACTTGCTTCATGATTTCTTGCTAACTAATCAGGCACGAACTTGAACTCTAATGAACCTAATTTTCTGTCCTGATGGCATCTGAGCAGTGTAGTAAAGTTCGGCATGCCTTAACTATTCTGCTAGAGAATATGCACATGCCTTATTACACACACACACCATTACACATGCTCTGGTGCACACTGTACGCTACCGCAGTCATCTGTTTCCTTTTCTTTTATCTTATCCGCTCTGAAAAAAGGTACAGCAGCAGTTATATTACCAACTAGGATGTACCTTTCTTCTATAAAAAAAAAGACTTTTTTTTTCAGACCAGTCTAATTTAATTAAGACAATGCACTTGATACAGCCTTACTTTTTGCATGCCTTTTAGGCCTTAACAGTACTGGTTTGCACTTAAGATCTCTAATGACAACATTTTGAGACCAAACTATCAGCCAAAACATGTTAATAGTGCTAAAAAGTGTGAAAAAGTGAATTTTCAGATAGGATCATATAACACCATTTTTCAGAATACTTAATGCTTATTATCTCCTGATCCATGCTTAGTTGTTTTTTTATATATATTTTTTTATATGCATACACACTTTTATTTTTTTCAAATAAAAAGAAACACATTTGCTAAATATAATTTAATGCTCCTCTATGTAATGTCCCTAACTTTTTCAAATTCACAACTTTCAATGATCTAAATTGTCATTCATACTGTACATTATGAAACTTGGCCAATTTAGATTTCACATTAAAAAACATAAGCCTAAAAGTGTATTATTCTAAAATGATAAATTGTTAAAATATCACAACATGAATTTGACAAGGTTATGGACACTACAGATTTTCTTTGCTTTTTAAGCTTTTACCAAAAACCAATTTAAGCAACCATTTTTACAGGTCATATGCCAATTTAAGTATCAGTAGTTATAAAGAAATTATATATATATATACAGTGTGAACAAAGGTTATTTAATATTTTATGAACAGATGTTTATAATTGATGTTTCATGTACAGTAGCTAATGGTGTTTGTTCTTATGGATACAGTATACATTTTCCTGAATATTTACAACATATATTCCTTTATAATACGCAATTTGTTTGTTTGTTTGTTTGTTTGTTTTTTACATATGATACATTTTTAAAGAATCATTTCAATGACAAAAAAATTAATAAAATCACTGTAAGGTATAAACTTTTTAATAGAGACTCATTCTTCCAATATGTAGTGTTTTTAATGAAACATCAATTATAAACATCTGTTCATAAAATATTGAAAAAATGCATTCATAAGATTAAACACAAACTATAACTTTATGCATGGAGATAGCTTTTAATCTTTCTGATTAATTACTTATATTTTTCTTTGCCGATTTCTTCCCCTTGGTCATATATTTCTCTATGAAAGCATCAAAGCACGCACCAGATCCAACACCATCATGTCTCGCCATTCCTTATTAACCTTCATGCCTGATCTCCGGCTTTGAATGCAAACTAATTCAAACATCTGTTTTACTAATCAATTTCAAACCTTTAATCAAATCACTGCCATCTCTGCATTCATGAGTTTGTTTGATTGTCAAACCCCTGAAACTGCTCAGCACCACAGGATTATCTCTGACTCTTTATTTACCTTTAACTCCCATTTCAGTTCCATCACCAAGACTCCATTTTTTTCCACCTCCATACAGTAATTTGCATGACTTCAGCCTATTCAGAATTCAGCAGCTAGAGTTCACACATCTGCCAACATCTCACTCCTTTCCTTTCAATTACCCTGATTACTCATCTCCTGCTGTATTCAATACAAAACCCTGCTTCTCACTCTTAAAGCCTTTCCTCTGACTGTTTCCAGTGTTACCTAGGTGAACTATTAGGCCATTAAACCCCCAGCGGTTTGTTAATGCCCTTTAATTCCAGGTCACCCGTGGTCTCTGGCTGTAGACTGCCTTTCATTTCATTGTATCCAAGCTTTGGAGTTCACTTTCACAGTGCCTCTGTGAAGTCCCATCTCTTTCATCATTCATATCACAGAATCTCTGAATCTTTTCTTTTGTTTCTAAGCAGTTCCTATGCTTTTACACATGGTTTGACACCTCATACATACCTCCCATTTCCATTTCACATAGAATCTTTGTTCATTTTTAGTAACGAATTTATCCCGTTAAGGTTCAAGGTGGACACGGTGGCTATCGCAGTAGCAATTTGAGGAGATCCAGGGGAATTCAGGCTGGATGC
Organism: Clarias laeviceps; assembly: GCA_030014305.1. Lineage (NCBI taxonomy): Eukaryota > Metazoa > Chordata > Actinopteri > Siluriformes > Clariidae > Clarias > Clarias laeviceps. Next base: position 6,653,314 of record JAQMYJ010000018.1, on the reverse strand, counting down.
TGTGAAAGTCTATTATACTGTAGGGCATCATGTGCAGTACACGTGCACACACACACACACACACACACACACGATTTATAGGCAAATCAGCTTTACAGAATCAATAACTATGGAAATAAGTTCAAAAAGTGTAAAGAAACATATATAAATTATAATCATCAGTTTGTCCCTGATGAGAAAACCAGGGGCGATGGTCAGGGAAAACACCCTGAGATGACAATAGGAAGAAACATAGAGAGGAACCAGAATCAATCTACATAAAACCCATTTTCATTTGGGTGATATCAGATAATGTCCGTATAACTGGAGAGGTATTTAAGTTATTATGAAGTCTGCTTTCGTGATCAGAGGCTTAGGTACAAAACTGTTTCTGGCAATTTCCTAAACTATTGGGCAATTGCAGTCACAAGCCATCAGCGAACATCTGTCTGCATCAGCCGAGTCCGTCTTCATGGTCAAGCGGATCAGTCCCCAGTCACCATACGCATCCTCAGCAGCGTGACACAGACCTCTATACGATGAGAACTTCAACCAGAAGCGAGGCACCAGGATGAGTCAGACAGGTCCGGAGGCGTGGGGAGTGATGGCAACTCAGGAGTGCCATGTGTAGCGCTACACAGAGAGAGAGAGAGAGAGAGAGAGAGAGATACTAAGGCGTTAGATATACTAACAGTCTCATAACAGATAAGATGAACGTGTATTTAGTGCGGAGTGCAAGCTGGGTCTCTGGCAAGACTATGACAGCTTAACTAAAATCGAGAGCTGGAAGGAAACACAGACATGAGGGCTCCCTGGGAAGTAAAGCAACCAGTCACGTTACTGTCAACAAACCTGAATGATCGATGAGCGTGCGGGAAGACAGCATTCTAACATACCAGTTTACCATAATACTCGACATCCATGAGTCTCCCAGATCTGCACATTTTAAGACAAGTCTATTCACAGAACGATAGGCTAAATAAATACGTTTGAGCAGCTTAAGTTTTATTACCTGTAGTAGGCGCTAATGAAAAGGAGAAGTACTATTACCTGTATTAGTGGTAGTCAGTGTTGGGTAAGTTACTCAAAAAAAGGAATCTACTACAAATGACTAATTACTTCTTTAAAATTGTAGTTTGTTTACATTACTGATTAATACATGTAAAAAGTAATCAGATTACTAATTACATTACTTTCAAGTTACTTGGAAAACATCTGTCACGGCATGCGCCTGTGAAGGGCGTGCGCCTCAACCTGTTGTCGCTGCTCGCTCGCTCCGTAGGCTCCCTGCCTAGGCTCCCTGCGTAGGCTCCCTGCATTTTTGGCTTTTTCCGCATTAAAAACCCTCCCTTTTTTCCTTTCTTCCCTCCTTTAATGCTTCTCCTTCCCCATTTTTTCTAAATAAAATCACCCCTTTTCCCCTAAGACCTCACCTCGTGTCCGTGTGTCTGTGGGGCCACCTGTGCAAAAAGAGTGAACCCGTTACAAGATCAAATGTAAAACTACAAAGCTCTCCGACGATTGATTACAGCGCATGCTCGTTAACTGATGCTGCCGCGCAAAACGTGATTTTTAAATGCATTTTGATTAATTTTTAAACACATTTGCAATGCTAGTAACATAATGTTATTGACATTGGTAACTTTAATCAAATTACATGCATTTGAAATGTAATCGTTATACCATACTTTTTACTTTTACTTGAGTAGATTTGTGAAGAAGGGACTCTACTCTTACTCCGCTACATTCGGCTACACTCAACTCGTTACTTTTCTAACCATTTATTCTACACATGGATCCAATAGATCTACCGCATGCCTGTTTCACCAATCAGATGCAGCAACAATAATCACATGACTCCGTTTGACCAATCAGCCATATACATATACTAAAATGTAATTATTATCATTTCTAAAAAATGTAATCGGACATTACGATTGAAACAGTTACCCAGTACTCGAGTATCTTTTCACCGAATACTTTTTTATTCTTACTTGATGAATATTTTGGATGACTACTTTTTACTTCTACTTGAGTAATATTATTTTGAAGTACAGCTACTTTTACTTGACTACATTTTCTGGCTACTCTACCCACCTCTGATAATAGTAGAAGCACTATTACTTTTAGTAGTAGTAGTCGTTGTAGTAGTCACAAGAAATACTTTTATTTGTAGTAATAGTCATAATAGTAATAGAAGTACTCTTACTATTACTACCGCTGCTAGTATTAGTAGTAGTTGTCATAATAGCAATAGAAGTTCTATCACTTGTAATATTAGTAGTTATAGTATTTGCAGTGCTATTACTTTTGAGTAGAAGTAATATAACCTGTAGCAGTAGGAATAATAGTAGAAGTAATTTTACTTGTAATAGTAGTAGTAGTCATAGTAGCAGTAGAAGTAGGATTATTTGCGGCAGTAGTGGCAATGTAATGATTAGCACTGTTGCCTTGCACCTCCAGGTCCTAGGTTTCCCCTGGGTGGGTTTCCTCTGGGTTCTCTGGTTTTCTCCTACAGTCCAAAGACATGCAGAATAGGCTAATTGGTGTTTCCAAATTGCTCGTAGTGTTGGAATGATGACCTGAGGTCCTACCATAGTCTCGAGTTGGATTATTGAGGTTCCTGGATGGATAGAGTAGTAGTGATAGCAATAGAAAAATAGTAATAGTCATAATAGCAGTAGAAGTATTATTACTTGTAGTCTTACTATAAGTGCTTATATTAGCAGTGAAAGTAATATTACTCATGAAAGCACTAGTAGAAATACAATTTGATAGTAGTAGTAATAACTAGTAACTTGTAGTAGGAGGAGTACTGTGACCGTTTGATGTTGAAGTTCTCTATTCTTTTACCACATCAGTTAATTTTAAAGCAGCTCATTAAAAGTCACCATGTCCTAGTGATCAAAATGTTTTTTTTAGTCCAACTAAAGTTATTTATCACCTTTTATCCTCTGCCTGATATATCAGGGCCACAAAGTTCTTGAGTAGTTGTTTGTGAAGCAGCTTTTAATGAGCTGTAATAAAAAAAAGGGAAAAAAAGTCATGCAGCATGCACTTGGTTTTGAGAAATCTGTCTCTGAGAGTTTGTAGATATGTAAATTCTCTTGGGGGGTGAAATGCAGGTGATCAGGTACAAAAGTTCAAGCCTTTGATTTCAGACTTGCGGCTGCCAGCAACAACAAAGCGAGATCAAACCGACAGCACCGTTCTCATCCGAGTTCATCCATATTTACAAAACTCGGCAGCGGCAGGCTACGCAGGCAGCACGGGAATCATGGTCTCAGCAGGTTTCTTTACAACTGCTGTAAAAAGTAAAGTTGGGAATCGAAGCTTTGTGAGGAAGATGTTGTCAGTCTCGTCAAAAACGTTGGATACTTTAAGAAATAGAAATGGCTAAGGATATAATTAACACCTAGACTAAACCCCCTCCTATAGCGCATCGCATACTGTACTGTAGGATTTATGGCCATTATTTGCAGCTACATGTCGTGCATTTATATAAGCAGTCATGGACCTGCTGGGATCCAGACACCCGTGTAGTATTTTTGTTCTTTCCGGAGTATAAAATATTCAGTGCTGAATGCTTTTATCCCGTCCTGTTACTATGATCACATGAGCTGCTTGATGGCTTGCTGCATCTGAGACGGACTCAAAAAATAGCACAGGAGCTTCATCTATATTTCATATTTATTACAAATCTTTTTTTTTATATTATAATTGTGACATGTGCTTCACACCTGAGAGTTTCTGATGTGCATAATTGTTGAGATAACATGCTAAATACTGTATACGGTACAGATATTCTGTTACAGTACAGATATATGGTTCTCTTGTTACCTGTCACATCTTCACATCAAAACGGAATCAGTATTTAATTAATATATTGTATACTGTAAGCAAATATTACGTTCTGGCCGTATGATCATTTCAAATCTTTAAAAAAATATACACTACCGTCCAAAAGTTTGGGGTCACTTGCAGATTTCTTTGTTTTTGTTTAGTGATTTATTTTCTACATTCTACAACAATACTGGG
>JAQMYJ010000018.1:6623718-6641498 GCA_030014305.1 Clarias laeviceps | reverse complement strand
AAAGTTATTTGGATTTTTACAACATTATTGTTGAAATACACAGTCCTGAAAAAGGGACATTTCTTTTTTTGCTGAGTGTATATATATATATATATATGGTATAAAATCTAGAAATAAAGAATCTAAAAAACTTTGCAAATGTAACATTTACAATGCAGTTTGGGAATATACCAGCGGGAACTCGAAAGTTTGATGACTGATGTTGTAATATATGAGGTGGTACACCCAGGTTTTGTCACCGGTAGTGATCCTCAACATGAAGGTCTTCTGTGGCACGCTGACCGGGTTCTTTGCAGACTTCAACACAATGTTTCTTGGCAGCAACTCTGGGACACACCAACAGTGGCGGCATTGTTGAGGATTGTTCTCCTACGATCATCATGCACAAGTTTCCAAATGGTTTCGACATTTTCAGGGGTTGAGCTCGTTAAAGGTCTTCCTGATCTCTTGTCGTCTTCCAGTGATGTTCTTTCACTCGTGTGCCACTCAAAACACCTCGAATGATTCATTGTAGCGTCGCCATAAAGTTGCCGAATCATATCAAATGTCTCTGTGGCAGATTTGCCCAGTTTCAGGCAGAATTTCACATTCGCTCTTTGTTCTGTGCTGTCCATGATGAAATATCAGATGTGGTAACACAAATGGTCAGAATAACACCAGTTGATGACAATGTCTTTTGGCACCCTGATTTATGAAGGTCGGTGCTCCCTAGTCTTTAAACTTTTTGATACCACTTCATGAATGCAAAGATATTGCGATGGCGTCCACTATCAGGACAATGTTGTTTTCGAAAATGACAATATCTGAGATAGCATTTAATAAATGACCCAAAAGTTGAAAATGCAACCTCAAAAAACAAAATTCGAACCTTTATTAGAAGCATTTCTGCCGAGTAACATCCAATTGCACAATATCTGACTACTGTATATCTAAGGTCCATTAGGTCTCTAACAGGGCTTCGAATTCCAGTCGGAGATCGGGACGGACACAACAGCTTCCCGAAACACAGCGTGTGTATCTCACACACACGTTCATCTCATACAGACTTGTATGAATGTATACACATTCATCTCTTAGTCTTGTAATGTTACCTCTCTGTTTAATTTTCTTTTCAGAATATTACCATGAGGTGCATCTTAACTCGCAAATTACTCTTCTATCTTATATTGTTTGCACAGCGTCCAAACTGCATCACGTCCACTTTCACCGAACAGAACTCAGACATTAAGCAGTTTTGTTTATCCTTTTGGCTGCTCTCCAATTTAATATTTCAGTAAATTGCTGTTGTCCGGTATTTTGTTCCCTAGTGGTCCAGCGGTAAACACAAAGTGTTCTGACATCCAAAAATTCCTGCTGGGAAGGTTTGTATTGTTCATAGAAGAAATATTTTAGTACTTGTATGACCATTGTTTCTAGTGCTAACCTGGGAAACCGGCACATTATAACGCCGTAATAATACTGTATGTGACTTGGCTTTGCTAAATGATGACTATATATTTTATACATGCAGTATTAATATTCACAAGAAATACATTCAAGGCCTTTCTGGTCACACTAAGAGGTAATTAAAACATGCTTTTGGACGAAAAGGCAAACCGAAAAATCTACAGGATCTAAAGATTTAGAATTTCAGATAAGCATTGAAACAGCAACTGAATGTGAATGAGGAAAAGGCTATTAAACTTACAATGCACCAGTATTATACTTTTTTATTTATACTTGTGCATACTTAAAAAAGAGCTCCCTTTCTCATCAAGCAGCTTAATAGAAATCCAAATCTAGACGTCTGAGACAGAAATGACTGAAGAAAAATAAAGAGAGACAGCTCAAAGAAAAATCCTGCTCAAGGTGACACCGGTACAAGATTTCCAAATGAAGCTCGTTCACTTACTCATTCATTGTCGTCTCAAGGGTCCTACATTGGCAGCCCGGCGGCGTCGGGGCCGTGAACCGGAGACCACTTGATCAGGCCGGCGGCATCAGGGCTTGAACCAGGGACCTCCTGATTAGCAGTCCAACACCTTAACCACCTAGTTACCCCTGAACCTTGTATCCAGAATAAAGGGTGGCTCAATGGTTAAGGTGTTGGACTGCTGATAAGGAGGTCCTCGGTTCGAGCCTTGACGCAGCCGGGCTGCCACTTTTGGACCCTTGAGTAAGGTCCTTCACCCCCAAGTTCTTAGATATAATCAGGCATCGAGCTGGCAGCCTGAATGTATATAAATAACTGCCACGTATAAAAGACGGATATACCTCCAGGGTGAGGAGTATCTACAGTAGCGCCCGATGTGAGGTAAATGGGGTCGTAGGCAAGGTACATCCTGGATGGTGCGCCAGTCCATCAAAGGGAACACATATACACATACTCACACACTCATTCACACACTGGTTTGGGAACACCAGTAAGCCTAACCTGCAGGTCTTTGGACTGTGGGAGGAACCCGGAGTACCCGGAGTACCCGGAGAAAACTCACCAAACATAAAGCTGAGGATGATTACACATCCTAGGTCTCAGTGTGAAGAAAAAAAGAGTAAGACCAAAAGTGTGTAGCTTTTGGAAATCCAGAGAAAGACCAAAGACTTCCAGCTTTGTGAATGAGTCAGTGTTCACACACAGGGGCGTGTGATATCATCGTGTGTCACTGTATGCAGTCGAAGCAGCGCACTTGTCCGTCACATCTCAATGGAATTACCAACACACACCGCTCACACTCCCACAACAGCATCCCCTCTCAGCTCATTTATTGTTGGCTGGGTGGAGATAAACACTATTGATCAGCGTGGCTGTCTCAGCGCTGATGAATGATCACAGAAGAGGACTTTAAGGCTGCAACTATCAGTTGTCCTTGCCAGCCTCAGAATGTTCCAGAATGTCAGCATGCTGCATGTGGTCAGAATGAATGCATTTGCATCGAGAACAGCTTACTAAGAAAGAGAACTATTGAGTTCCTGAATCAGAAAAGATACATAGGGATTTAAATAATACGGTACTATCATGGTACTTAGGTGCTGATTTATTTTATGAATAAAATTTTATTACTCTAATCTTTGGACTGTGGGAGGGAACCGGAAGAAAATCCACCAAGCACGGGGAGAACATGCAAACTCCATGCACACAGACCCGAGGTGGGAATCGAACCCGGACCCCAGAAGTGTAAGGCTACAGTGCTAACCAATAAGCCACAATGCTGCCAATTTTAAAAATGAACAATAATTAAAAAAATAATAATTTTAAAGAAATTATTGAGTGCATTAATTGTAACACAAAATAACTGAATCTATTTTCCCCCATCTCTACATATAAATACTTTTAAAATGACAAAAATTGTTACTATGCACAATTTCTATACTGTCTACTGTATAGAAAAAAACCTTTTGGTATTAATGTTGTTTTTTTGTTTTTGCACATACAGTACTTAACTTTGCGAAAACCTTGATGTTGATCATCTCCTTGTTTTCATTGTAGTTTGCTGGATAGTTAAAGTTCATGGAGTGTTTAACATCTCAACAGTTATCAAATGCAGTACCTTTCCTAGATAATAAAGTTCCCTAACATCTGTAGTGTTTCCCGACTACAAGGTTCAACAAGAGCTGATTTTAAGCTATGAGTCAGGGTTCTTTATTTATTTCTACGTGATGAACATGCATCAGACTTTTACGAACACTGCTAGTATATCTGGCGCTGCTGATTTCTATGTGCAGTAGGCATTGAATTTCTCCTGTTTTTCACAGTCAATTTGATTGAGTCGTCTTGTGCTGTAAATAAAGTTAAGGTTTGCATGGTTGTCGGATTAGCTTCCGCTCGCATCTTTCGTGTTTTTGACAGTCGAATTGTTGAACGCATCTCCATTAGTGCTGGAAGAATTCACAGTAGAGATACGTGTAGCTGGCCTTGTTCTATATAAAACGTTATATTCTATACACATACAACCGCTATGGGCTGTTCCATCTTCCACCCATTTCAAATCTGCAAACAGCTAGCAGACTCTTTGCGGTCTCGTCGGGAGAGAGTTCACTTATTGCACTCCTTCAATCCGTCGGGAAGATAAGAGAGCAAGGATGGATCGGAACGCGCTCGCTTTTTGTGCTCGGGATGTCGGGATTCACCGTCGTTTGTTTAAAGCTCATTAGTTAGCGCTCGGCCTTTGAAAGTTTCAGGATAAGTCGATTCTACAATTCTAGTCATTAAATGCTTGCCCCAGGTGGTGCACACATCTGTTTGCATCTTTTCTTTTCTCTCTCTCTCTCTCTCTCTCTCTCTCTCAGTCTGCCGTAATGTTTTTTCTGGCTTTTTGTCTTTCCGCATTCTCCTCTCATGTACGTCTAGGATAGCTGCAAAACAAAAGGCCCCGTGCCTGATTAGTGTGAGAGCTTGATTATACAGTATGCTGTAATAGGAAGCAACCGGCTCAGTGCACGCTCTCGTTATTGGTCATAATGACTGTGACAGTAACGTCACCGGCAGATCACTTTCACTTTGCTTCAGAAATGTTGCCTATAAGGAAAGGATGAAAATAGCGAGTGAATATTGGGAATATTTGCAAACTTCACACCATCCCCAACCCCTCTTTTTAGCTTGTCTTGTTCCCTCTCTAAGTAAGTGTGTATGTGTGTATGAGAGAGAGAGAGAGATGGGAGCTGGGGTCTAATCCCATTAGAGAAGGATGAAAGAAGCAGGCATGACAGAAAAGAAGACTGCGAAATAATGGATAAGGGAGCAGCCAGAATACAAGTGAGGTCTTCCATGCCTTGTCTAATCCAATCAGATCAAATGTGTGAGAGAATGATGTCATATGGCATGCGATGTCATCCGAGCAGGTCGAAGACAAAAGCGCATATAAATGGGAATTCATTGTGAATACTGTTGTGTGTGTGTGTGTGTGTGTGTGTGTGTGTGTGTGTGTGTGCGTGTGTACACACGTCTATATCTTTTCAAACAATATCACAGCACGACCATGAATCCATTGTGTGACAAGCGTAAAAAAGTTTCGACTCTTTTAGATTGCAAGTTCTTTTCTTGGAACCTTCAAGATCTCTGAGATATACTGAATTCCACATCAGCTCTCCAGTCTTCAGCAGTCTAATCTCCGTCTATTAAATGAAATCTGACACGACGGGCTTATTTCTGCGTGAATCATTAATCATTAGGCATAACTTTAGGCAGTAGGAAAGACTGTCTTGTCTTGGAAGGAATCTGATCTGAGCAATTAAGCAGAAATATAAAGACTGAGTAGGATTTGTAGACAATATGTTAATGTGCAAATGATGATCTTGCAATATGTTAATATCTATATGATGTACTTTATTTCCGTTGCATAACAAATAAACATAGGTCACATATAAGTAGTGTATACGTATAAGCTGTTATTTAAATTTTTTGGTTTGTTTACAGGGTGTTTACATAGATTTTCAAGTCTGTTCTGTAACAAAAATGTAGCATCAGGACACACAGTTTCACACTTCTCTTCTAACACACTCATTAATAATGACATGTACAGGTTACAACCATAACAACTTTTTTTTTTCTTTTTTTCATGAAAAAAATGCTGTACAGTAAATGATACTGTTCTGTAAAATGGTAAATGTACTGTAAAATCACAGTTACAATTCATTCAGCATTATTTCTATTTTAGTGAACGATCTAGACTCGAAATTGTTGCTTGAGAATAATATTAGTTGAAGGAAAGTACAAGTGAATGACAAAACCCTAGAAATCGAGCTACCCGAGTGGATAAATGATGTAATATGATATTGTGGGCTCAATAGATTTAGCTCATTTATCTCTCTTGCTGAAGACGTTTCTAGCAGTTTTTTTATCCATTTACTCAACTTTTTTTCTTGAAGTTTTTCCAATTTGTCTTAAATCAAAATTGAAAATTGATTTTAATTTAAGGACTTGGTCTGTTTAAGTTTTTCCTGCTTTCCACACCATAGATGTCACCAGGAACATGAGTGCAATGTACAAAGTAATCGGAACCAAATTCCACAACCCTCATTCGATGTAAAAATGCGTTCCAAAGTTCAGCTGAGACTCATATGAAGCTTCTGCAGTCCCATTGAGCTAAACTGAGTTTGTATCTTTTAAAGTAGTAGTAAATTTGAGTACAGACTTTAGTTCTTTCCATATCCAAGTTCTAGCCATATGACTAACTGGAGCTATCTGTAAGGTAAAAGAAATTTGGACTAAATGCATTGTAACTTCCGACAGACAAACATCACAGTCAGTGTGCAGTGCAGTAAAATTTATAAAGACTAAGACCTATGGTAATGCACTTGTACATCCATGTATCCATCTAGGGACCTCTGTAGTCTAACTTGCAACCGTGGAGGCCAATACAATAAAATGTATTTATTCCCATTTTACGACTGTGGTAGGACCTCCGGGCAACATTCACACATTACGGGTAATTTGGGAACACCAGTTAGACTAATCTGCATGTCTTTGGACTGTGGGAGGAAACCGGAAACCCACCAAGCACAGGGAGAACATGCAAACTCCATGCACACAGACCCGAGGCGGGAATCTAACTCTCATGCTGGAGGTGCAAAGCAACAATGCTAACCACTAAGCCATCGTGCCGCTATACACATATTGTATATGCACCTCAATTTAGAATTAAGACAGAATTGAAAAAGTCCAAAGTTTTCCTTTAAGCTGTGGAAGTAATAAAACAGGTGGATGCTCATTCTGTACCCCTGGTTTGACACTGACTGGCTGACGTACAGTACAGTTGCATGTTGTTCCATTAGCACCAGTGATGTCCAGAATTTTTTCCAAAATCTTTTAGCAATGTTTCATACATCTTGCCTGTTCAGGTCCTCATATCTTCCCCTGCTGATGATCTGTGCATGTGTGAACAGGAAAAGGATATTTTTATTTTTTTTGTAGTCATGTTTTGTCATAATTGCCAACTAAATATTATGAATGCATAATGAGAGAAACTTGAGAATTCAGGATTTAAAGGTTTGTTGTATGAGAAAAAATGTTTGTTTTGTAGAAATTAAATGGAAAAAAAGAATCCAGCCATGGATTGCACGGATGATGCACATATTCAGATTAGACAAAATCGTATTGACCATTGAAAATTAACAGCATCAGAATTTCAGAATAGAAAAACTGGAGCATCATTAATGTGGAGGTAAAATTACAAAGTACAGCGATACCTCGGTATACGAATTTTATACGTTCTGGAGGTGAGTTCTTAAGGTGCAATTTTGTAGTACGAAACATATTTTCAAATAGGAAATAATAGATAGTCCAGATAATCCATTGATTTAACATCACTTAACATTAATTTATGATTCCTCTTGGCACCGGCTGAAACTGAAAATGGCTCTATTTTATTCTTGCTATGCTTGTCTGTCTTTACTAAATCTTGCACAAAATGCAAAAAGTATGTAAACTCACTTTGCATGGCTTTCCACTGACGCAAACAAGTTTTGATCAGCTACTGGACCTACAGTATGCGCAACCATCTCGTTTGCCCGTATGCCAAAAAACGCAGGGGAAAATACTTGCAAAATGTAAGTTCTTAAGGCGAAAATTTCCAAGGCGGGGCATTCGTATGCCGAAATACCATTGTAGAATGATAAAAATGAAATCATATTAGACGAATAGTGTCTTATGGAACATAAAAGCTCTCGTGGAAAAAAACTGTGATCATTTAGAAAGGTGGTGGACCTGCCACAAACCTGGAATAGAATCAAGCATTAACTTAACACCAATTAATGAATGAATTAATTAACCGCTAGCCACAGTGCCTGAGAGAAACCCCTTATTATATCTGATCCATCCTATTAAATATTTACTAGCCTGCACCTATGTGTTGTCCTGCTGTTAGCTTGGATAGATTTGACTCTCATTATCTGCTGCTGTCTAATTGCTGATGTAATTTTCTGCCCTGGATGTCGAGCGTTTATATTAACACAGCACAAGATCTTACATTGTTTAACAGCCCGACACACTCTTTCCTAACAGACAGCATATTAAAAAAAAGTGTCACCATCGGACTGATCTGAAATCTGTTCCCGACCTTGTTCTGCTTTTTAAACTTACGACCTCCTTTAGTCTGACTGTCTCGCTTCGACGCGAGAGTCTGTTTTCTCCTCCCGCTCCCCGCCGTCTGCCTCGTCCCTTTGATCTCTGCTTCTCCGTGAGTGAAAGTGATAGATGCCAGATGATAGAAGTTTTCCACTACGCCATCAAATGTCTGTTTGAGTTGTAGAGCCAGCAGGCAGTCTAACACTGCTTTGTCTGTTCCGAGATGTGTGTATCTGTCATGCGGTTTAAATCTCTGAAGAACTGGTCCAAAAGCTGGCTTTGCATCATAGCGTTTATATATTTTTCTTTTTTTTCCCCAAAAATCAAAAGTGATGCAAGACAGAATGAAAGTTGTGTCTCGTGTGTGGATCTGAGTTCACACTGAGGTCAAAGTATGTTTTTCGGCACGGAAGAAAAAAAAATATGCTAATTTGAATCCTGTGAATAACACGCGCGTATATGTGTGTGTGTGTGTGTGTGTGTGTGTGTGTGTGTATAAAGATGAATCATTTAAAGACTATTTATTACCTTGTTACTCACAGGCTAAAATCATTTCATTAAAATAAAGTTTCATGATGAAACTCATTTACAGCCACTAATAACACAATCATAGCACAAATCTTTAAACTGAATAGAATGTTTTTAAAAAAATCAGTATGACAAATCATCTGTGTAAGCCTAGTGTGTGTGTGTGTGTGTGTGTCTGGTTGCATGTGTGTGTGTGTGTGTGTGTGTGTGTGTGTGTGTGTGTGTGCATTTTCAAACCACACAGGTCTGGTGTCTCTCCCACCCACCATTTAGCAGAGCAAAATTACTCTCTCCATTTCCTCTATCCTCACCCTGGCTAACAACATCCAATTAGCTCTCTGTAATTACGTTATTGCCTGGAAGAAAAAAAAATGCTGATTTTTAAAGTGAAACGGGGCACACAGATGTGAGGCAGACTGCATCTGGCAAGAGCTCAGATAGAGGCTTCCTAATTATTTATCTCAGCCCTTTAGAAAGGAGATAGGGGATTGTGATGGTTCAGGAAGTCAAGTGGACTGAAAGTTCCGTCTCTGATCACACACCTAATGGAAAATGTTGCTCAGTTGGAACGTATTATTGAAAGAGACGTTATTGTAAATTGCCAAAAAAAAAAAAAAAAGGATATAAAATTTAAATACCCGGAGTGTGGAGCCAACTGTCCGTGCTGACCGAGTGAAAGGGGTGGCATGCTCTTTCTCCCCCGTCAATCATGGGCATCTGTAAGCTCACGGATGCAGAAGAGGCCAGACAGCACTTTCCTCTGATTGTGTTACACTGAGTTGAGTTGAGATGAGGTCAGCATGATTTATATCCGCCTCATCCTCGTCGAACCATTCAGGTACCTCGGGCCCTCAGGTACTGTACAGTCAAATTGAAACATGATTGAAATGATTTAAAGAGTGTCTGCGTATTCATGTGACAAAAAAGCGCAAATGTTCGTTTGTCTACAATAATGTTGTCTGTATACTGTACTGTATATACTCTATATACACAGATTAGCCATAACAATGGTTATCTCAGTTGAACCTGGGTGTAAATGGGTGGGATAAGCAGCAATTGAACATTTTGTCCCTGAAGTTGATGTGTTGTAGGCAGAAAAAAAATGGGCAAGCGAATGATTTTAAAAATTATTTAAGCGACTTTGACAAGTGTGATGGCTAGTCAACATGGGTCAGAGCATCAGTTCTTGTGGGATGTTCTCAGTCTGCGGTGGGGAGATTATGTAGAAATCCACTAGAAGAGCTCAAATCGTAGCTCAAATTGCTAAAAAAAAAAAATTAATGCTGGTTCCACTAGGGGGCGATCCAGACAATTGAGCATCTGTGAGATGTGCTAGAAAAGTCAAGTCCATGGAAGCACCATGTCATAACTTACTTAAAGGACTGCTACTGACTCTTGGTGCCAGGTACCATAGCACACCTTGAGAGATCTAATGATGTTCATGTCTAGACAGGACAGAGTTGTAAAAAGTAAGTTGTACAGTAAGTAGGTCCCCCACTCCATATTAGGTGGCTGATTGAGCTACACTCTTCAAAAATCTTCCTTGATGAGTCTTTGAACGGTTTCACAGACGTTTGGTTGGATATAGACGTACATACTGTAGAAACTTTAAAGTTTTCCCTAGAATGCTTTTCTAAGAGCATAAACTGTTTTGTTTTTTTTTAAGTTTTTTACCCGTCTCTAACATTCTTGGGTAAAGCTGAACTAGGTTAATATTAGCACAGTGCTCGTCAACGATGAGTCTAAATCCTGAGTTCTTCAGCAACTTTACCTGGATCTCATCCTCAATCTCCACAAATGTCGAGCCCTAACTTCTCTCTTGGCACTACTTAGAGGATCGGGGAATGTCAGAAAGACGTCGAGAGAAAAAGAGGAGCAAACGGAGATGTCCTTATTGATCCCATGGCCTGCCTCGAGCGACCCTCACACTTGAAGGTGCCTTCATACGCACACACAAACAGGTCCACATTTGTTTTTGTGTGTTTGTGGGAAGCTGTCAGGGGCCGAGGCACTTTCAGTTGGCAGATTAATGACTCGGTGCTCTCCCGCTAATGACTTCCTGTTTTCACATCATACCTCACTCCGCTGATCCGGAGCTGGCTGCCAACCTGCACGGCAATAAGAGAGGGGCGAGACATCCACGGACAGCTCTCTCACACTCCTAACGACATACACACAGGCAGCTTGAAATGAGAATATTGATTGCAGTTTGGATACGTAGCTCAAGGCATCCCCAACACCGTATTCGGAGTATTTAGATGAGTTGGGCTCGTGGCTGTTTTTTCTTATTTTTCCATTTTAAATTAGCCCCGTGTTGGGATGGGGATCACAGATAGAGGTGACTTGATAAGTTTATACCTGTGAGTGTTCGACTCTTTCCTTTTGAACTTTTTCAACACACACACTCGCAAACTTCTCTCATGGCTATTTTCTGCAGATAGATGTAAAGCAAAGACCCTTGCACCCTAAAGGCCTGAAGCGAGTACATACATAATGAAGAAACTGAATAAGGGGAATGAAAGAGAGAGTTGAGAGCAACCAGAGAAACAGAAGAGATGAAAGGGTGGGAAAGAGAGATGATCAAAGCAGAACAAAAAGTGATAGAAAGGAGAATAACGGGGATAAAGAGGTATTCTCTGCAGGAATGATCTCTCCTCTCCTGAGAAAGAAGAAGAAAAAAAAAAACAGAGAGTATTTCTTAAGGCTCAGTCCCAAATGCAATCAGTTCTCTTGTAGTGTTCCTACTAGAACATCAGCATTTTTATTTCCAGAACTATGGAACAAAACCAGATCTAATGTCATTTGTTAACCATAACCTTTTGCATTAGTTGGCTCTTTCTAAGGAACTGTTTGTATTCCCATCATGCACTAGACTGGCATACAGAATGTTTGTATAGCTACCCATACTTAAGCATATGGCTCCAATTTAACTGCTATGTATTTAATTAATTTCTATCAAGTGTGATTTTGCTAACACATCCTAGATCTACAGTACTGCAAGGTCATGAGGCTGTCTTTCCTCATTTCCTGCAATGCAGTTGTTCATATGGATCAGTCCTAAATGTCTTGTTAATGATTATTATACTGTATGTTATTTACAATATTATCTAGTATTTTGTTTGACCAACTTTAGTTTTAATTACAAAGTGCAGTGTGGTGGCCAATTTCATGTGAGTGAAAACTTACTCTTACACTATATGAATAACAGAGATTGTCCATGATGGATTCTCAGAGAAGAAACATCCAACAATGTGATAACCTGGTCATTCAGTACATTCAGGTCGTCAGCTGACTTCATTTTATTGCCTCATAACATTGTCTAGACCTGACCAACTAAAGCAACCCCACATCATAACACTGCCTCCAGAGGCTTGTACAGTGGCTACTATGCATGAGGGGTGCATCACTTCATGCGCATCTATCCTCACCCTGACGCACCCATCACTCTGGAATAGGGGCAATCTGGACTTAGGAAAGCACATGACTTTTTCCATTGCGCCAAATTCCAGTCTTTATGCTCCCTAGTGGTTTTCTTATGGCTACACAGCTGTTTAGTGCACAGTGTGTTTGTGTGTGGAAACGATCTTACTGTAATTATTAAACACAGCTATGATTTCTGCTGATTATTTATTTATTTATTTTATAGTTCTGAAACTTAGACTTTGTATACATTTTGTGTATTACGAGGTGGCATCAAAAAGTTCTGAGATTAGCTCCATTTATAAAAACGTACTTTATTACTTATTTATTAACTTATTTATTATTATCTGGCGAATAGGGTGGGTGCGAAAGTTCTCAGACAATTGTCATGCACAAGTGCCCGAATGGTTTCGACATTTTCAGGGGTTGAGCTTATTGAAGGTCTTCCTGATTTCTCATCTTCTTTCAGTGATATTCTTCCGCTATTGAAGTGTGCGTACCACTCGAAGCACCTCAAAAAACTCATTGCCGTTAAGATACCGATAAACGCCTCTGTGGCAGATTTTCAACAGAATTTCACGTTCTCTCTTTTCTCTAACTTACAGTCTATGATAAGATAGCAGACGAGGTAATTTACATGGTTAGAATAGCACCAGTTGCACAGCTCCCAATGTACACAGGATGATGTCTTTTGGCACGCTGACTTATGAAAGTCGGTGTTCTCTGTAACTGTGTGTGCAGCCTTGTGCTGCCATCTGTTGGCGTATTACAAAACTAGTCTTGAAACTTTTTGACACCACTACCTGAGGATTTTAACTTCCTCATTGTATCTATCACTCCATTTGTTTAGCTTAAAATGGTGTTTATCTGTTGCAATACTCCATACAGTATAGGGCAGATACATAGTCATGTACATTTATATTTCAACATTGAAAACTTTATTGTTATTTTAGCTGTATATTGGAGTTGAAATAAGCCATGTAGAATGGTAGCATAAATAAATTGTGTAAGAATTACTCTATGTCTAGAGTTGATCTACTGTTTTGGTACATTCTCAAAAAGAAAGGAATGCAAACTGTTAACAAGTCAACAATCAAGAGAAGAGGCTAGTAAGTGTACAAAAAAAAGAAAAAAAGTGCATTTCAGGAACAACATCCTACTGTATGCACAAATATGTATAAGACAAAAATCAACATGTACCAGAAAAATGGGAAGAGAGGAATATGGACAAACGATTGGAACGGTTCACAATCTGGGGCATAAAACCATTCATAAGGCCAGTGGAAGTGGTTTCTTTTTATTTATCAATGATGTGACGGGTGAATAAATCAGCAGGGTGTATTCTGAAGTGTATGTGGTTATATTATCTGCGCAGATTTAACCAAAAGCTTCCAAAGGTTGATTGGATGATGATTGACAACGAGCCTAAAGCATAATTTATAAGCAACCGAATTTATTTTTTAGGCAAAGAAGTGGAATAAAGTCAATCACTTGATTAAGCATTCATTTCCCTTCCTGGAGGGAAAACTCAAGGCAAAAGACACAAAGAACACGCAGGAAGTGGAAGGCATCACCAGGAAGGAAATCTAGCAACCCGATTTTGACACCTAGCTCATATTATTTACTTAATTTCATTGTACAGCTAAGATAAGAATGACTTTGTCAATATTAAAATATTAATAGACCTGACTTCATATACCTGTAGATATAGATGCAATCCTAAGTGGACTGCCTTAAAATCAATCGTTTTGTCATTCAACCTTTGTTTGGAGGTGGTCAGGGACATACTGTAATAAACATAAAATAACGTTTATGACTAAAAATTAATCTAGACAACACTCGATAACTGCCAAGCTCCGTGTATCACCAATGTTAAGTGGAATTTGCTTATTTTAAACTACTTATTTAAATTGCACAGATTGATTTTCTTCGGTCTTCTGGCTGAAGGATGAATCATTTGATTGTACAGCTATATTAATCTTTCAGCTTCTGCACACAGGGTGGTCCTGTTTTTTACATGCATGTCCTTCCCAGCCTTACAATCAGCTCTGCGGGTTACTGCATTTGAAAGGTTATCAGTGTGTGTCAGTTAATTGGTCTTTTTATTCTCATAAGTGTCTTTTGTTCATATAAACTTTGGGGAACAATCATTTTAGGGAGACTTGTGACGTAAATATTTTAATTAAATATGATGAACACAGATTAGATGAAATTAAGCTGTTACAGCGATATCAATTTAGAAACAGGTTATTACGCACTTTGAGAAAATGCCCTGGCCCTGTGAATGCATTTCAAACCCTCAATCCCAAATCCCAAACAGAATCTTGTTTTTCGGCTGTTCCCATCAAGGGGTTGCCACAGCAGACCATCCGATCCGCACAACAACTTGGCACAGATTTTATGCCTGACGCCCTTCCGGACCCAACTTATCCGGGCTTGGGACTGGCACTCAATCCAGTGGCTGGGGTTTGGGCATTGGGTGGGAGTTGAACCTGTGCATTCTGCATGGCAGGAGAAAAACCTACTACTGAGCCACCAATGTCCACAAATCTAAATGAGAAAAAAGCCATGTTGTTTACAGCAGTAAACATAAAGAAATTACAGATACATACATTAAATAATTACTAAACGGTTTGCAATTACAATTTACAAATGTTTAATAAAGTACCTATAAACATATGACATATGAAAGTGTAGTTATTACACTCTAAATAAGGAAATTAAATGAAAGCATTTTTTATAGATATAATTTGCTAATATAATATATAATTTCATGTAATGTTATTAAACTTTAAAAAAGGACATTTTTTTATATCCAAAACTTTTGAGTGGCAGTTTACTGCTCAAAAGTTTGTGATCACTTGCAAATTTCTTTGTTTTTGTTTAGTGATTTAATTTTTATATTCTACAACAATACTGGGGATTTCAAAACTATGAAATAACACGTATGGAATTAAGTAATTATGTAACAACAACTACAACAACAGGTAATTATTTTAAGACCTTAAATGAAGGTCAGCTTTTCTGTAATAGTTCTTGCAAGAACAGCATTATCAAGTGCATTTGCAAAACCCCTCAAGCACCATAATGAAACTGGCTCTCATGAAGAACATCCCAGGAAAACAAGACCAAAACTTACCTCTGCTGCAGAGGAGAAGTTTATTTAGAGTCACCAGCCTCAGAAATCACTAAATAACAGCACCTACATAGGATTAGAGGCGTTATTAAGGCTTTACAAATCATGACTAGCAGTATCTCAACATTTACTTTTCAGAGGAGATTATTTACAAAGAAATAAAAATCAGGAATGACTATAGAGTTAGATAATGATTCCAAACTTTTAATCAGTAATGTACTGTATATATTACAAATTAAACTCTTTACTAAAAGTACTTTGTACAATGCTGTATTTATACATTGATACTGTAATACTGTACATTGGCATGCATATTATTAAAGGGTACTTTTTTATTGTAATTAAGTACATACTGTACATTAATGAATGCATTTCCAACATATCTACAGTATGTAAAAAAAAATCTGTATAGTGCATTTAAAGCACACATACTGTACCGCATGGGATTCTTGGCTAATCTGAGCACGCAGAGATTTGAACTGTCGATCCTGTACATGAAATAACGTTATACTTTGGCTGCTGTTGAATGTTTTTTGGGTTGCCTTTGTTTAACACAATCTTGCTAGTGACAAAATCCGATAACATGTGATGATCACTAGAGCCACATTCAACATACATGGGAGGCGTAAACAGCTATTTGTTATTTATTTATGATCAGAACATCTGGGACGAATATTAATACAAGGTGTAATAAGTACAGAGGGATGCATTACAAATGTCTTTCACTATGCACAAAGAATCCACCAGAAGGAACTTAGATTGTATACAGTATTGATCTTTTGCAGTCATGTAACTACTGGACCATGATGTCAGTCACAACAGTGGATTGCGGAAGAACTGTTAACTGAAATTAGGCTTCTACGTATTTTTGTTGGTAATTATATTCGAGGCGTATTTCAGAGCCAAAAATAATAATAGAAATATTACCTCATGATTACCCACCGGATTACCTGATGCTTTGTGACAGATAAAATGCATAAAATGCAGTATGTCGTGGTGTATCTCATAACTTACAGTATTCTGAAGTGGGCGGGACCACAGCAGGCAGACCTTGCGACATCAAATGCAAAAGGTCAACACTGTATGTTTTCAATTTCCTTATATTTGCATAAACTGTTTTTCTGCACAGAAAAAAAAAAACTAAAAGCTTCAAAAAAGTGAAACAGAAAAAAAGCATAAATGCGGATTCAACACTTCACAATCCAATTTTGTACTTGAAATTGAAATCCTGTCACATTTCTACAAATCATTAATCATTTAAAGGGATCTCGATATGCGTATGAGGCTACATTAGTGCCATCTCTGTCTTCGGCGGTGCTCTTCTGTCTCCTTCATTCAAGACTTATTGTTGGGATGAAAATTCTATCCAAGCACAGACATGAGCAGTTCAAGGTTAAGACTATTGTTCATTTCGTTTAAACCTACAAACCTCTTCATTAGCAGCTTGAAAATCTGGACGCGCGATAATAACGCGCCCCTACTTATTGTACTGTAGCTCGGCTTGTTTGTTTTTCGAGGAAACGCCGTTAACTCCTTTTCCGAATAGGTTGTAGATTTTGCTGCTGTTCTGAAATGCATGTCTGTGGCATCGGAGGCTTTTAATACATTTTCCCTTCACCTCGGCCTGCGCTGCACAAGATTACCGCACTGTGACGCCGGCCATTACTGAGTGTCTTTATGTTGCCGGGAGAGGGCTAATCCTGAATTAAACACGTTCGGTGTGACAGAATATGACGGGTCTGCCCGAATGAGATTAGGATCCCATAAATGCAACATTCACCCTAAAAAGGGGATTTTCAGCCCGAGCCCGAAGTGACGTGGCTGTTTCTGAATTGCTGCCACTCTGCCGGGGGGGGTTTGCGTTTGGACATCAGCTGCACTAATGTCTTTCTGGATAATCTTAATGGGTCCTGCTTATTTGTTTTGTTTGTTTGTTGTTTAAGTGAACATTTCCCCAATATATTTTATTAGTAATTATAAAGCATCTTTATATATTTAACAAAAATAGGCACATGAAAGTGTTTCTTATACCCTTGGAATAAGTGATGAAGACTAATTATAAGTATACTGTAGGAAACGGATGAACTATTTACAAAGGAAAGTCCTTTGTTCCTGTATGTACGGTGCTGTGAAGAAATCTTAAGCCACCCCTTATTTCTTTATAATAAATACAATTTTATTATGTATATTAAAGCAAACAAATGGAAACAATTGGTTGTTTATGTAACAACCTCAGCAGCAGCCTCATTTCCCTTCTCGTCTATTCCAACCACTCAGCATTCAGCATCATCTGTATACTAATCACCGGCCTGATCATCTGTCATCATCTGCACCTGTTTCTAAATTGTGTTTTATGCTTGAATTATTAATAGGTCACTGTGCGGCTTAACAAACAAAAGATGTTTCTCTAAAACTGGACAGGTACAGAGACTGGACTGAAAATGAGAGTGAAAAAAGTCCTACACTAAAAATACAAGAAAGTCTGGCTCTTTAGAAGAAAATATAGAAATAAAAAAAAAATTAGGGGGGCTCAGACTTTTGCACAGTCCTACACATTCGCACACACACACACACACACACACACACACACACACACACACACACACATATATATATATATATATATATGTGTGTGTGTGTGTGTGTGTGTGTGTG